>LPNX010403945.1:0-68767 GCA_001517045.1 Pseudotsuga menziesii
CTCATACATGCTTTTGCATGGAGGAAAGAGTGGATGAGGAAGAGGCAACAAAGCTGATTCACCTCACCTAGTCTTGCTTTCCTATGTGCCTTAAAACACTAAAAAAGCAGGGAATAAAGCAAAAAAAGCAGATGGGCACCTAGGAGGCCAGGAATAAAGCAGATTTGATTCCTAAGGCTTTCCCAAGCGCTCCATGAGTCAATAATGGCAAGTTTGACCTCTATGGATAGGCAATTGACAACTTGCACATGGTGGGACTCATGCACTAGGCAAATAAGACAAAACAAATGAAATAATGTCTAAGTGGGTAAATACTATGGGTTGATTATTCTAACATAAGTCACAAAACTTAATATATTAATTCAGAAAATTGAATGCGTTGAACTCTCTATTCCACATTAATATGATTATCTATTTGTCCTAAAAAAATTAAGAAGGAAAGATAAAATAAGAGAGTACCAGTGTGAGTTCAATTATCCTACATTGACAATATTTCAAGGCAAGGGTGGTTTTTGAAGTACAACTTGCAAGGAAAACCTTTGCTAATATGGAAGTTGGCTTCAGGGTGCAAGTCCCTGCTTTGGTTGTTGTGATAGCATCTCTCACACCCTGCATTAACATTTTGTTCCTCACCAATAATACTATCAATATCTATAAAATCCATTAGTGTATTCTCTTGAAAGCATGATTCAATGGTTAATTTAGTCAAATACTCATAAAATGTAACCTCCCTTGATAATCCACCTTTCATAAATCATATGAGAAATTTGTATTTGTTAAGTTTGGAATAGTGTGACTATCTAATCTAATCATTTATTGTTGACTATAGTTTTTTTCTTTTCACGTGGATCGAATGTGAGAGCACATTTTTGGTGTTTGTCTATTTACTTGGCCATGGAATGGTATACAAGCTAATCTAACTCATCTAACTTGACTGTAGATTTCCATTTTTCTTGTTGATTGAGCGATGGAGTACAAACTTGGTGTATCAGTTGTTTCCATCAAGAATATGATGATAAACGATTCAACCAATCCAGTATTACAATCAATTAACCGATCCAGTCTTACCAAATCAGCCTTATGAAAAAACTGGCACCCACCTTCATCATGTTTGATGTCAACCCAATCAAAGACTCCATTTTTTTCCTGTGGACTTCTATATTCCACTAAGTGAGGAATATTTTGAGTTCCCCTTGCACTCAGAGGCCTAGAGTATGTCATTTCAATCAACTTTTCAGGATCGGGTTCTTGGGATTATGAGTTGGCAAAGTTCAGGGTTTGCATGTAACTCTATTTTTATTAGACACCCAATTTCTAAATGTGGCTTATCAGTGTCATTCATGAACTAGCTGTAAAGAAATTTACTAACTAGTAAATGCTTATTTATTTATTTTTTCCTTTTTTGGATTTTGAGTTGGTGGCTTAAATGTAACTTTGCTTACAACGTTACTAGACCCCTGTGTTCTGGTTGTTACTTGGTAACTCCTTACTGACTCCTTATGAGTTTTTTATCATTTTTTTGCTCGTAGAACTTTTATTAGATGATGGAATGGTGGACTGCTAAAACTATATACAGATTCCTTGTTAATTATTGCCATTGTATCCTATTTTTTTTGCATTAAAATTTTATGGGATGTTGCATTCATTGCATTAGTTTTTCTCGTATGAAATTTCGAATTATATTGGTTACGAATTCCATTCAAGAATTATATGTAAATACTGCTTCCTCTTCTTCTTCTTTTTGGGATTATGAGTTGGAAAAGTTCAGGGCTTGGATGTAACTCCATTCTTATTAGACACCCAATTTCTAACTGTGGCTTATCAGTGTCATTCATGAACTAGCTGTAAAGAAATTTACTAACTAGTAAATGCTTATTTATTTATTTTTTCCCTTTTTGGATTTTGAGCTGATGTCTTAAATGTAACTCTGCTTACAAAGTTACTAGACTGCTATATTCTGGTTGTTGCTTGGTAAATCCTTACTGATTACTTATGAATTTTTGGTCATCTTTTTTCTCATAGCACTTTTATTAGATGATGGACTGGTGGACTGTCCCACAATTTGGATTATTGTTGGAGATGTCTACTCTTAATAATGCTTTAACCTTCCATTCGATAGCGTTTATTTCATGAGGGTAATTTTCACTTTCAGTAAGAGAAGCAATGAAAGTATTATTGGTGCAAAAACATTAGAATCAACTTCATAAAAAAATCAGGAGTTACACTTCCCAAGAAGCTACAAGCATGAATATGTATTGTTATGATTTTATTTTACTCTAAATATTTTTCAACAACAACATGGGAGGACGGGTAGTGCATAATGATAATCTCCAATGTGGAAGAAAGCAAAGTGAGGTTAGTAACACATGTTGCAATGATTAATTCCAAGGGATGAGTGATAGTTGGCGATAGATCATTTACAAGAGGATGAATTGTGTGTTGATAATGATTGAACCTTTTGGAGTTATACTTGCTACATTTTGTTTCTTGACCTAAAAACTATGCTCCAAACATATTTTTTACTTTTTTTATAAAGGCTAGATTCTATATTCTTTATTTGACATATTAAGAAATTTACAAATAAAAACTGGGCTTTAGGATATGTTTAAAATTAGGATGTCATCAAGGTACACCATTATGCACTAATTCAAGAAGGGTATGAGCACATCATTCATCAATATCATAAATTTTGTTGGGGTATTTGTAATACCAAAAGGCACCACTAACCATTAAAACATTGCTTTTATTAATTTTAATGTGGTTTTCCAAACATTCTCAGTGTGTATTGGAACCTGCCTCCCAAACCGCTGAGTTAAAGTTGAGTACATAAGAATGCCACTATCATCCCAAGCCCCACTTTTAACATGAATAGTCTCATGCAGAGTACACCTATTTGATAGCTTCTTGCTTGCAATAATGATTGCATGCTTACTGAGTGGATGCATTCTCCATGTCATACAGTGGTGCATTGTAACATCTAATTACCCAGAAGTAAAATATTGCAGTAGTATGATGTGTGATCCATTTTGGGTTTAAGTACATTAAGGGAACAAGAAATCAGCTTGGTAATGCCAATTTGAGTGGCAGCAATTTACACTAGGCAGATCATGTTCAAGTAAATATCTATAATTGGTCAGTAGTTTGGTTGGGCTGTGGTCTAGTAGTAGATTGGTTGGAGTTTACCACAACCACCTAGGTTCGGTTCTTAGTATATGCAGTAATGGTTCTACCTGAGAGTCCCCCAAGTTATGCATCTTAGGAATTTCAATCCTGCTCCAATGAAGAATTTGGTTGTTTCGTTTAAAAGAATAGTATGTGATTTGAGATTTAGTTAAAGTTTCATAAACAGTGAGCTAGATGCAATGCATTTTTGAGCTAATAGGGACACTTAAGATAGAACAGGGGTGGAGAACATAGTAGTAGTTAGAAGGCCTTTCAAGTTCCTTAGTATTGCAACTTCAGTTTAGGTTGTCAAGTTTTTTGATCTAGCCTACAATTATTGCTGTGAATTTTTTGTGATCATTGAGCTAGATTACTAATCTAATCAAAGCAATCAGAGGGAGTTTTGTAGTCCTAAAATCTATCTTGGTATCCTCATTGTATAACTTAGTTGATTTATTTCTTTGATCTTTATAGGCACATTTATAATTTATTTTGAACGTTCCCGCAAGCAAACTAGTGAATACATAATACCAATTTTAGTAAATTCTAGTTTTATAGGATTTATTAATCATTGAATGTGTTTTAGCATCCATTGCTTTTCAATGAGGGATAGATCTTAAACATTGGTCTCTAAAATGAAACTTATTTAAAGTTAATTGGTTTTTTTTGTTGTGGCATTTACACTCATAGTTTTCGTTCTTTTGGAGCTTTCTGGTTTGAGGGTATTGTGAGGTCATATGTAATATCCAATTGATATTCCACTGAAATATATTTTTTCCAACTGTTGTTTTAATTTCAATTTTCAACAGTGTAAAAATTGGCTTCAATGGTGACCAAGTTTGAAACCAAGAGAAATAGGGTGAAGGGTCTCAGTGTTCATCCAAAGAGGCCATGGATCTTGGCAAGTCTTCATAGTGGAGTTATTCGGTTATGGTACTATCGGATGGGAAATCTGATAGACAAATTTGATGAACATGAGGGGCTTGTTCGAGGAGTTCATTTTCATAAGTCACGGCCATTTTTTATGTATGGAGGTAAGTGGAGCACATTTTTTATCTTTAATTTGGAGTGCACATGCATGGACTTTCAATATAGTAAATGTATAATTGCACAAAAAGATCTTTTAATTGAATTATAATTCACACTTTATTGTAGATGTTGTTGAAATCATAATTTTATTGGGGGTATTGTAGGTGATGATTACAAGATTAAGGTCTGGAACTACAAGACATACTAATGCCTTTTTACGTTTATTGGGAACCTTGACTATATCCCTATAGTTCATTTCCACAATGAGTAACCTTGGATTCTAAGTGCAAGTGATGATCAAACAATAAGGATCTAGAACTGGCAATAATGGGTTGGCATCTCTATCCTTACCGATCACAATCACTATGTGATGTCTACTTCCTTTCATCCCAAGGAGGATCCAGTTGTTTCAGCATCATTGGACCAAACTGTTCGTGTATGGGATATTAGTGGGCTGAGGAAAAAAATGGTGTCTCCAGTTGATCTTTCAAGTTTGGCAGAGATGAATACAAATCTATTTGGTGGTTGTGATGTTGTTGTGAAATATGTACTTGAAGGACATGATCATGGTGTGAATTGGGTTGCTTTTCATAGTAGATTTCCATTAATTGTTTATGGTGCAGACGACCGCCAAGTCAAGTTGTGGTGAATGAATGGCATGTTTTCTTTCCTTTATTAAATAAAATTCTATATCGTGTATGATAAGGGTGAATTGTCATATTTATTTGTTGGATTAGTTGAAAATAACATTTTGGACCTTGGTAAATATCAGTTTGTTATGTAACTCAGATACAAAGCCTTGGGAAGTTAACACTCTACAAGGGCACACAAAAAATGTGTCCTGTGTGCTTTTTCATGCACGACAAGACATATTTGTTTCAAATTCTGAAGATAAAAGTATCTGAGTGTGGGATATGTCCAAGTGAACTAGTGCTCAAACTTTTTGTAGGGAGCATGATCGATTCTAGATTATTACAACACATCCTGAGATGAATATCCTAGCAGCTGGGCATGAGAGTGGGATGATTGTTTTCAAATTGGAGAGAGAGAGGCCTACCTATGTTGTTTATGGGGGCTCATTTTTGTATATCAAGGATCAATATCTCTGGACTTACGACTTAACTCAAAAGGACAATCCCTTAATACCAATTAACAAGCCTGGTTATAGTAGCCCAAACCAAGGGAAAATACCTTTGTCATACAGTCCAACAAAGAATGCTATAAGGATGGTGACGCATATACTAACAGGTAATTGCATTTTTACATATGATTTATCCCTGAACCTAGCTCTCGCAAGAACTAGAAGAGGCAACATTCTAGTGGCCTAATCCTTTTGTTAATGTAGTTAATGTCGTAAAAAACAAGAAGACAAAAGTGATTTTTATTGGATAAGAGGATTATCTAAATTGCTTGATTTGTGGATGGAAACCTATACAACCAACGAAAATTATCTGATCATTGGGTATGCCCTTTTTAGTTAACAATTCCAACTAAGCAATGAAAATTAGTTCTGAACTTGTTTCAAGGCAAGGTGCATGCATAATTTCATTGGGATTTCCCCTTGACTAGGATGCTTCCTATGAAACATAGAATTTTAGAATATAGAAATAAATGTATTATACTCTTACATATATCCCTAGACTCCAGCTATTAAAAATGGTCATGTTTCTGTGGAGATCCCTTTGGAGGAAGGAAGAGGTGGAAAAAGGGTTCTCTCTAGTGGCATAGGATGTTTGCACTCTTCCTAGGGAGAAAATAGGGGTTACACTAACTGATATTTTCTATTAGGGCATGTTCTTTATTTCAAATGGATTGGAAGGGCCACTACTAGGCAATCCCCCTAGCCGGTCATTAATATACACCAATTACAAATAGGTTTCCACATTGGGCATATCAAAGGGACCTTGGTATTTAAGACATGATTGGAGGATCCTCTTAATTCAATCTCAGGTTTTTTATTCTCAAAACAAATAGGTAATATTAGGAGGAAGTCTTCCATGAGCTAAATAGGATTGTGAGGGACCTAGAAATGGATGGGATATTGTAGATGGATCAATCTAGACCTTTTCAACATCAATAGTGTAGATTGGGTATACTCCCAAATTGTGTAGATAAGAAGCTTTCTAAGAGATATTTCATACATGGGGTAATCTACAAGATAGTCAAACTGACTCATGATTAGAATCAGACACATTAAGGGCAGCTCTTGTGTTTGAGTTTGATATTTCTGCTAGTTATCGGGCCTATTTCAACTGTTTTCACCTTCAAGGATGTCTTCTATTACATAGGGTTTATCCATTAATGATGTACCTCGATTTTGTCATTATATTATCCTTTTTATTTTTTCTTTTGGGAAGATATGCCCTATGCACTACTTATTTTAATATTATTATTTGTTGTATTTACTAGTCCCATTGACCTATTTTGGTCATTAGTGGATATTGATTTAATATATTTTTTTCATCTTTTCTTTAATGTAAGAATCATCCCTACATTCCTTTAGAAGAACTTTGGCAGTTATTTTAAAAAAAACATGGATATAAGAATATTTTTTGCAGTTGAGATTAAAATATATAGGTTTCTTTTTTTAGGTGAACAGTTAAATAATATTCTTAGTGATGATTTCAATGGAACTATGTGCTAAATCTAGAGGTATCTTTTCATCTCAGGTTTTTGCTAAAGTGGGGATGTGTCTTTTTGCAGATACTTGATTGAATTGTCAATCCTGTTAACCATTTCATGGATGAACAAACACATTAGTTTCATTGATTATTTTTGAACTATGGAGTGCCGTAAGTTTATCTGTTTGTTCTAGTCTAGTCTAATATGATAGAAATACGTATCTTCTGTAAACTCTTTAATTTTGGCATTACAAATATAAAATAGAGGAATTGTAGGTAGTATGAGCTATCTACAGGCATAGAAGGGAAATTTTTCAAGATTAGCTTGGAAGTAGCGTTAGCCACTCATCATGCACTAAAAAATTGTCAGTTTGTTTGCTAATTCATATAAAAACACACAAACATGCACACAAAGAATGAATGAATTCCTAGGAATGAGATGATACAAATGAGGAGTGTATCTTAGGGTTAGGTCGCTAGCTCCAAGAGGTTGACTAGGATGGCCTAGTCAAATATAGTAAGTACAATAAATGTGTTATTTAGGCATGCATATGTAGGCTCCATAACGCTATAACCAATATAATGGATTGACACATGACCACAGGAATAATGAAAACTAACCACATGATCTCAACATGATCTCAATATATATGTTGTTGGTTTTTTTACATCATGATCTAGCAAGCATGGTTAAAACCCCAAAGAACATGGTTATCCCAAATACAACCTAGAGGTGTTTCCCATTGTCATCTTGATAACACCTCTATGCACTTTTGGTTGACTCTTATCCAAATTAAGGGGGGATTCCCTAGATAGGATTGTTGAGCTATGGAAATGAGGACATAAGGTGATTTGAAGAGTTAGCCTTAGCAAAACTTGAGGTCTCTATTTGTCGTATAGGTGATGGGAGGGTTTTGAAGATTAGTGTAAAACCCTAGGGAATTTGGTGTATTGGGATGATTCCCCCTCAAGCCTTGAAGTGTATGTGATTGGTCGGAACCTTTGCAACAAAATGCAAGACAAGTCCCTACCCCAAAGTTATTGAATCTTCATGCAATATTTTCCCAAGGAAGGGTGGCATCTATGGCACACTCCTCCAACCTATATCCTAGCTTGTACCCTAGCTTATGCCACTTGATTTGCAGTTCCTCCTTAGATCGTCAAACCATAAGACGTGCAAAAAAACTAACATACAAAATATTAAATTCCACTTGAGTAAGACTTCCCCTCGAAGTGAACTAGGAATATAAAGTTTACAATGGTAAAACATGGCATGTTATCTCAAAATTTAAGCATCAAGTAAAAAACCCAAGAGAAGAAAATCCTTTCACTCCAAAATGTTCCATAACTTTTAACAATTAGGATCCAAAGAGATAAATATCTCATAATCGAACCATGCTAAATGAGGGAGATATCAAAGCCTTATATAGGTTTAACCTGCTCAACCTCTTACAATAAAAATCATAAATTAACCTAGGGTGGATTAAAGCATGAATAACTCCATTGTCCCTAACAAATATCTAACCAACTGCTAACAAATTCTTTTTAAAAGATGGTCAATGCCACAAATACAATTTTCAAGGGATAATAAGGCCCAATATCCATAAATATTCCTCAACCCTAAAAAATGCACACTAGAGTTTTAAAGTGGACAACACCAAGGTGATCAAATATCATCATAAACAAAGTATAGGCATCCTCCAAAAACAACAAGGGATGCCAATTCAAAAATATTTCATGATGAATGACCCATTACAAGTCTGAAAAGGCTCCTCCAAAGAAGCTCTAGTTCTCCATGTGTCATCACTAATGACCTTGATCTATTGTGGACATGAAGCACCATGTGTAGCATAACCCACATTCCTATGCCAAAGGTCACTCTAGTAGGAAATGTCATGCCATAGATACTTCATCGCTTCACAATAGCAAGAGCTCCATGTTCATCAACAGGTTTGAATTGTGGATGAGGTATCCTTGAAGCCTTTATGAGTATGTCTCATATCTCATCAGTGGAAATATTATCCCTCTCTAGCTTATTGTCTCCAATGGTCTCTATTGCAGAATGATGCTCTTTTGATACTCATTCAAACTAGAAGAACATTTCTCCATGGAAAATCAATATATTCATCCCCTTAGCACTTCTATCTTCGAACCAAGATGCACCATTGTCAGACGTTTGGGAGGAAAACAAATGCATGTCATCACACTCTAGAAGACTTGTTACTTGCACACCTGCTTCCTTTTCCCTTGAAACTGGAGTACCACTTGGGTCGTCGAGCATGAGAAAGATGAAATATTGCTCTCTATTGTGCAAATAAGGATCTATCCTCATTCATAAATCTACTAGATTTGTATTTCTTTGCATTTCAATATTTGTTTCAACTTCCCCAAGGCTTCCTTGGATGTTTCTCACTTCACATATACATCACACTTGTCTTTCTGATCTTCTTGGTTTTTTTCTTTAATCCCTATCATCTGTTCAGTTTGGTCATTTCTATGAGGCAGTCTTGCTTCCAATGAGTGAAAACTGGACTATGTTGGATCGACATCCTGTTAATGTAGGAATTTGGGTGTTCATATTTGAAATATTTTGACATTGATACTCCTTTCTCGGTCACTCTAGGTGGCCTCCTCCTTGAAGTTATGAAATGTTGTTTCTTACTTCCATCAGGTGAAGGGCTCAATGAGATCACTTTAGATTCTTGAGGAGAGATTGTTTTAAGTGTTGTAATCTAAACATACTAAACCTGCCATCTCTAGACTAATATTATTGATTGATTCCTCAAGAGAGGTGGTGCTATTCAATACCAAATATACCAGTAGATTCAAAAAACACCCCATGGTAGATTATTTTGGAGTTTCATCATGTAGATTGAATGTGGGTGATGGTATTTTCTTAGAAGATGGGTTCCTTGCTTGCTGGACAAGATTCCTGCCGAATTGTCATATTTCCCACAGGTACTTGCTTCTCTAAGGTAGGATTTCTACCATCCTTTAGGAAATTATCCCCTTGTGATATACTTTTGAAATGACCTTCACCAATTTTGCCTTCTCTACTACAACCATTGTCAATCCTTCTTTCCAGAAAATCTGATTGGATATGACTTGTAACATTGGAAATGATCCCTTTGTATAAAGTACCATTATCTCATTTCCATTCAACATCCCAGATTGCTTTAACTATGATATGTAAATAGCATATGCTTTATCATTCACTCCCATAGAATCACAAATACGAGCCTAGTCATCAAATAGAATCACAACCTGGTTACTAAAAACAGAAGGATTAGCTGATTCACCATCTTGGCTGGTTAGTTTTCTATTATCCCTATTTTCCCCAATACAACCAAGAATATCCCTCTTATCTCTATATTTTTTAGCCTTCTCCTCCATCCCAACTGACTATACATTTTAACTAGATGTGTTAGATGAAACAGTCTTTACATATTCAATTAATTGTTGTAAGGATTCTCGAGAGCCTGGAATTTATGCCACCTTTCCCAGAGCTTCAGTAAGATTTTAGAGCTTAGATGCACTAACCCTAGGTTCTTGAATAACACAGGTTTTCAAACAAGATGCCAATAGCCTAATACCTAAAGTATGCCTAAAGATCCCTCAAAGGCTGGAATGTTATATCTTAATGGCATAGAGACATTTGAAAATATTTCCAAAGGTTATATACACTAACCATAATTTCGATCTTTATGAAACAACACAAATTTAAGGATTAATCTGCCTTATTGCCTCATCCAGCGAGAATGATCCTCTTTAGGAATTTTATGTCATCAATAACTTTCTTGGCATGACTCGGAACAGAGGATCCCAGGCTGTCACATTTTCAACACAAACTCCAGAATTGTAAGTTAACCTTGATGCAATGATATCATCATAAAAGAAAACCAATATCACCATACCCCAATTCTACTAGCCGAGGTGAAGAATTATCAACCAATCATTTCCTTCCTCTAACTTTATCACTAATGTTACATACACAGGTTTACAAGCTACCAGGAAATGTATGCTCATAAATTCTTTATTGCTATTTGATGACACACAAATCTGATGGCTCCTTGTAAGATACAAGAGCACCATCACTACCACTAGCAGTATTCACAGAATCTTCGCTGCTTGGTACAACATGCTACTTAGTTCTAAACCAGATTTGACGATGATGCCTCTTTTTTGCTGCTAAAATACACCCAAAACTATGGATTTATCCCACAAGTCAACCCAGAATATGGACGAAAAACTGCTCTCTCCTGTTACACGTTTCCATAAATACTAGGAATTATCCCAGAACTCCTCTGACACGTAAGTGAACACCCCATGCAAATAGGTGGGTAACAGGTTCCTAAAATTTACATCATCATCATTAATGCAAATTAGTATTTATTTTAGTCTTCTACGGTTTATCTTTTCATGGCATGAAATGACGAATATTTGATGCTCACATTTTCAAATATGATGACCCCAATTTTCGGACCCATCTTATCAGTTACGAAAATATTGGTTATTACTTGTTGCCTTGGGTTCATATTGAGGATCAAAGAAACGTTTGCCCAAAATTGATCAAAATTAAGGTGTAGTACTGTTGTTGTTTTAGGTATGTCAAGGCTCTAGAATGTTAAGACTTTAAATGTATACCCTTCACTTAGACTAGCCTTGAATTTGGAATTGGGAAATTCATTGGTGGATATGCCTGGCGATAGGTTCAAAATTTGTATTTACTATTTATGCATTATTTTTTTATTTCAATAATTATATTTTGCTAATTATCCTCTCGCCTGGCTTTAGTATGTCCTGTAATGTTTGTTTAATGTCTTGTCATTGGGTCTTTTGGTTTATGATTGACTAAGTTCCTAACATGCTTTATGTACCCCGATACCTCAATATCTCTTATGTGTCTCATAACTGCATGCTAAAAAGGTAATAGTGAATCCGTCTAAATGCTTATGATCTAGAGTGCTTGAAATTCCTTCACTACTACAAGTTGCTTCAATATTTCCACTCTCATTGGCAAGGCATGAATCTCTCTTTTTACATAGTCTTACAACTCTTAGAGATTCTTTGTTATCATTATAAACTACTTGATGTTTCTCATTGTCCTCATGTCTAAAGGTTTCCTCCTCAAATAAAGTGATACTGTCAGGGTCTATTGAAGTAACACTATCTTGTAATTTATTACCTCCACTTTCTTGTAGTGTTCCATTCTTTAATATCAAAGCTACATTGCATGCACCGTTATATGCAAACTCATCTTCACTGGAGATAACATTAATTATCTCCCACTTATCCTCTGCCAATTGAACAACACACTTGTCTATGTTTTTAGAGGATTGCGAACAAGAGGGCCCTCTCAAATTTACATTCTTTACTACTTCATCTTCCCCTCCTATGTTTTCCAAAGATGCATTCATATATTCTAAACCAAACTCTGTCTTGTCTGAACGTGAAGTATTTCCAACAAATAATGTGGTTTGCACATAACCACCCTCAGTTTCATGCAAAGTTTACTCTCTACCATTATCATGTGATATCTCCTCTTGCACTGTGATATTACCATTGCTCCCAGATAAATTATTTTTTCCATGCAAGCCATGAAGAGAAATCTCTTCAAAGCATTCATCTTCAGAGTTGGGAATTATGATGACTGATCCACTTAATTCTTTTGTACTCTCAAATTAAAGCACCTGAGGGGCATTGCAATTAGTACCAATACCATAATCAATAGGACCATAAATACTAATATCTCGTAACTGGGAATCTGCAGTAGAGAGAGACAACATAAATATTTAAAATATTTGAAATGTGTAAGAGGTGGTTTCAAAGATTAAACGTTTGGTTCAAGTCCTTCTAATTTTTGAATAGATTCAATCCATTGGTTTAGTACACAGATGAAACTAAGTGGATATTTTCCATGTGAGAATTGCAAATGTGAAGACATTGTGCATGATAAGGATGGTACAAATTGCAAAATTACATATGAAGTTATGGAATCTAGAGGATCTAGTCACAATAATAGCTATCTATATACAAGAGACAGTGAGAAACTTGAAAAAAACAAGTCGGGTATGAGTTATAGGGTTCGTTGAGATGATGAAAGAACCAACTATCAAATACTAACTGTGGGTTATCTGGATTGTAGGGAGGATGAGAGGATAATTGGTTGCAATAGGTTAGTCTCCATGAGTCATAGACATGACAAAAGAAGTGAATATCAAAATGCAAGTAAAACTAATTCTTACCCCAGAGGAAGGAGTAGGTACAGAAAAGAAATCTCAGATCTAGTCAATTTCAGGAGACAGAAGCAAACAAAGAACCAAACCTGGATGTCAAGAAGATAGAAAAATGCACGGGGGATCCAACTGCAGATGCAGAGAACCCTGTCTTGAAACAAGAGCAAGATGCACAGGTTAGAATAGATTCTAGATGTATTCCATTTGTTACTTTCCATTTTATCTAAAAGTTGTAATCATAGAAGCTTATGCTATCATTTGTTTCATATTTGTTAAGTATTGTTGGTATGGTTTATGTGGTAAACATCTATGGTGTGTCCTTTTTTTCATTCATTCCCTTAGTAATATAGAAGCTGTGTGTTATTGAAAGTTCATGGTTCTATGCTTTTCATAGTTTGGACATGGATCTCAAGTTGATGTCACTATTTTTCCCACACTTATTATTAAAAACAGACAATATATAGGTTGGCATCCTTTCTTCTTATACATTCTGTCTTTTACAAATGCAAGAAATAAAATGCGGCAAACTAACATCCTTCTAAATTTAATTGCAGGAAAATTGGACAAGGGGGTTGTCTTGAAGGCAATTTGTGCAGGCTTTCAAGAAACTAATGAGCCAACTGTTTGCTTGAGTGAAGGTGATTTTCTTTATGGGTGGATGAATTCTAGTTCATAGCTATATACATTGAATTTTCAGGAATAAGGCATTTTAAAATCCATTATTAAATGCATGGAAGTAAATTTTTTTGTTTCCCATACCAAATATGGAAACAAATGAACCTTTGAAAAATAATGGTGGTTTGTCACATGCCCCAATTTGCAAAACAATTTTATGTTTTTGAGAAAACATTATGTTATATTTTATGTTAAATTTTGTAATTAATGACCAAGTGGGGTCAAGAATAATTTAATGTATTGCAGAATATTTGATTAATAAATAAATAAAAGATGAGACAACAACTCAGGGAAGCTGTTAAATGAGTGTTTACTGATCACTTGGTGGAGGACACTAGGTTGAGAGAATATTGACAAGTGACAGTATCCTCAAACTACTTCTAGCTATTGTAGGTGGAAACATCCCTATATTTGTGGTCATGATTCCCCAAGAAAGTGGAATAGGAGCATGTAGCTCATTAAGTAAAAACTGGCCCAGAAGACTTAGGCATGCTTATAAAACTTCCCATTGAAGATAACTGAGGATGCTCATTCTAGATTTCTGATCATTCTCAGTGAATGAAGTGCACATGTGAATTTGATGGAGGGGACTAGCTGAAGTAAGTTTGGGGGGATAAGTGTTGAAGACTGAACTTGTGCAGCTATTCTAAGCTGAAGTTCTTACTTCTGTAAGTAGGACTGAGTTACTACTGAACACTCAGCGGAGTTACAGAGGATCTCAAGAATATATCTCTCACCCAATACTCTACCAGGAGGACCAGGAGAGAGGCTCGGGGGTCCTGAGAATTGCATACTAGCTCTTCTCTAGGAGTTGGTTGGGAGGAACAACCTCCTTAAGCTGTTGACACCTCATCTATTCAATAGTTTCTACTTGTTTAGGTTCAGTTATTATTTTATTTACTGCTTCAGAAAAGTTTAAGAGTTTCTCATGATTAGTATCTTGTTATTTTATTGATGTTAAGGATAAAGAAAGAGCAATTGTTTATACTGTGAAAGTTAGTAAAGAAAGAAAAGTTATGCATGTTGTGAAAGTTAGTAACTAGTTAGATTAGGGTAAATCAGTAAAGATATTGTTGAGTTAATTGATAGATAGGAAAATTACCCAAACTATATTTTTCCACGCCTCTTGCAAGGAAGTACTCTAATACAGTAGGTATACTTAATTGAGATAAGTATATTTAAATAAAATAGAATTCAGATCTAAATGATTACTTCTATAGGTTTTTATGTAATCTAATTGTAGAACTTTAGTATGTATAATATTTACACAACCAAAATTAGTAAAGTACATATTATAAATTCAATAAGTAAACTTAAATAAATAATATAAACCAAACTGAAATACTGTTGAAACAAGACTAAGCTGTGAAAAATTCCTTTGTTCATAAAAAATGAAACTGGACAAATATAGTATGGTCTACGGCCTTTTAAATTATCTGTCTAGGCTTTAAAGCCTGACCAAAATTGACTTCTTCAATTTTAAACAGAAGTCACAAAATAAAAAATAAACAACCATC
Source organism: Pseudotsuga menziesii (assembly GCA_001517045.1). Classification (NCBI taxonomy): domain Eukaryota; kingdom Viridiplantae; phylum Streptophyta; class Pinopsida; order Pinales; family Pinaceae; genus Pseudotsuga; species Pseudotsuga menziesii. Next base: position 15,241 of record LPNX010403945.1, read on the forward strand.
ATTTACAGCTATGAAAGCCCTTCACCATTTCGAAAATTGCTAAAATTACGGCCATTCAATCTTCTGTATAAAACAAATTAAATATTCAGGAAACCACCAAGTGGCCTGATAGTACAGTTATGGCTTAGAGCCAAAATCTTAAAAACTATTACCATCTATATCAATTCAGGTCAAGAAGGCTCAAACTAAAATCATGAAGTGGTGGCTGTGAAATCCATATCCATTCAATACAACAGCTACTAGGGATTTTAAAACTTGCAAAGTAAAAGAACAACAGCATAACTAATAACCACGGCTGAGCCATCAACCACCACAAACAGCGGTGATTTCATTTTCTCCACCATACTTATGTGCAGGAAAAACCCGAAATGTCACCGAGGCTTACCAGGGGAAACGCTCTTGCTGAAGACTGTGGGTAGATATTTCTTTTCAGCTTCAAGTTTGAATTTGGGGAAACATACACATAGAAAGCATTAGCTCTGTTAGTTTACCCTTATTTTCAAAATAATAATGAAAACCCTGTTATTTAAAACTGGAAGGAAAATAGGGTGTTTTTACCTTATAAATCCATGCAGCAATGAATTTTTGGAATCCACCCAAGTCTGGTTCGATGCCACATCAGAGAAGGCAAAGCCCTGCAAATGGGATTGTGAAGAATGCAGTAAAACCTCAACCACGACTCCCTTTTTACTGTCCAAATATTAGACACTCCCATAGAACTAAAACTACCTCAGAAAGACAATGACGAATACAAACAAACCCACAATACTCCTTACACAGGTGAAAATCACTTATAACAGCTATCAGTTTCTTACCCACTCCTCTACACTAACTCAGTAAGGTTACAGGGGCCCATGTGCAATTTTCTATAGTGGAGGATTGATATCAAGCTATGGAGGCCATGAGCTCTCGGCTCGACTTTTCCACAACCCCGACAAACAAACACAAAGTTAGGGTTTAGGAAAGATATATGGTGGATCGAGTCAACGAGAAACCATAAGCTCTAATCATCCTCCACGTGTCTTTCAAATTATTTTCATATGATGGGTATCGGGATATAGTAGAAATTCTCAATCATATCATGCATAAACCACTGGTGTGTTAAGTCAAATCCCTTTTACTTTATTGCATTGTAGTAATACTTTTCCTTGTTTTGATTTCTTGGCTATAACCATAGAATAAATAAAAACAGTTTTTAAACTTGCTCATTATACTAAACAATTTGGAATAATAATATTCTAGCTATACTCTTCATAGTATTAACAATGTTTACACTTATATAGAAGCAAGACATCATTGATAGGGGTAAATTAATCCTCCCTAGAAGTACCTCACTTAAACCTTGGATTTGGAAAGTGATTTCTTTTACTATAGAGTTTTATGAAAATTTTAACTATAGCACAAGCAATTACAAGTTTTTCCTCTAACACCTACTATGATAATAATACATTTAGAAATTACAATTTATAACCATTGTAATTGAAAGTTCATATAAATCTAGGCGTATATACTAGAGAACTAGGTAAGAAGACATGGTTTAGAAGGTTTACTAATATAGAATTTTAAAAGATTTAAAAGAACTCAAATGAATACGAATAATACCATAGTCCAATCTCTACACCGAGTCCCTCATGTAAACTAATGCCTGTTTTTGACAGAGGTTGTTTAAGATTCAAGGAAGATAATCTAGTTTTATGAAGACACCTAATTATAGGAACCCTAGAGAAAGGTTCATTATGTAAATACATTTAGCAAGCACAATATAATTATTGAAAATAAGAGATCATAGAAAGCAAAGTTTTATATACTAGAAAACCAAGTAATAGTACATGATTTAGAGAAATCAACAACATGGAGTATTTTAATGTTTACAACAAGAATTCAATTAGATACAAACATAACCATATTCCAATTGCTATACGACAGATATGTAATTATAGGTATATGCATGCGGAACATATCTTTTCTTTTATAAAAACATTAGATCATATATTCTTATGAACAAAAGTAGAACTGTTCTTAAACATTTCAATTTGAAACATATAAGCATATAGTTGAAAAATACATGAAGAATTAATTGGATCCCATATTGGTGGTAAACTTAACATGCATATAACCCATCCATTCAAAGTTTTGTTTTACCATCTTTATGCAGTTTGATAACATTAGCAATACCAACGTTACCTCTTATAGGGTCAAGCTGCAAACAAACATTTTATTTACTAGCATTTTATCCTATGCTATTGGAGTATCATTATTAATATGGAATTTTTACTTGAACAAATTGCTTACCTATTTAGAACCTATAAAAGAACCATCACTCCACTGCGTTAGCTATAAGCTAAGTAATCCCCAATCTCATCTAAGATTCTTTCCTACTTGACAAAAGAAGACAATAACATAGTTAGCATCGGATTAAAATGTAATATTCTTTTCTCACCTTCTGAAAAACATAAACTGCTATGTTTAACATTCCTAACATAGTAATTTAAGATAAACTAATAATTTATAGAGAATCAAATAAAAGAAATGCTCTTTGTTATTTATAATTGTTTGAGTATCTGCTAACAGTTAATGGTTCATTGGCAATGACAACCTTGACATTTTATGTTACATGAAAATTTTTAAATTTTTATGAATTTTTGGGTTATTACATGTGGTATCAGAGCACAAGGTTCAAACACTAGGCCTGAATGTGGCTCAACTTGCATAAATAGAGCAGTAGATTTAAACAAGTATACTAATGTTACTTTTCTTTTTGAATTATACTACCAGAAAACATTTTCGAGTTAACTGCAGGTATGGAAAGATTGGAAAAATATGTGGATGAGGAATCCCCATTTACTGAATGAAGTAATTCTAAAAGAGAAGCCATATAAGAAGAAATAACTAATAACTCATCTGAATTACTACAAACAGTCAAGGAATTAAGAACAGATATGGAAACGGTTAAAAGGGAAAATGCGATAATTCTGAGAGCTCAAGAAGACTTAAATCAAATTTTAATGGAAAGATTTCAGAATGAGGAAAAAGATAAACGAATAGAGTCTGAAGATATTCCTTACCAACATAAAGATAAAAAGACTAAACACTTTAAAATCAAAAGTAGCTCATCTTCTAAGGTGTATGGTCATTCACATAAAAATAATTATCAACATACTAGTGATAGTAGTGAAGATAATCATTATACTAGGAAGAGAAAGTTTAAACCTTATGAAGGAATCTCTGGAGAATTCAAGAAAATCAAGCCACCAACCTTTAATGGTGAAACTCAGAAGGGAGAAGAGGCGGAATCATAGCTGTCCGAGATGAAGAAATATTTTCAAATTTATAACTACTCTAATCAACTGAAAGACAGGATGGATATTTATAATCTCACTGGGTAAGTAGATATTTGGTGGCAGGACCTAAAAAGAGTAAAAGGAATTAGGGAGAAAAACATTAATTGGAGTACATTTAAGAAATATTTCAAGAATAAATTTTTGTCTGAACAATACTATGAGGAGAGGGCTAAGGAATTTTACGAACTAAAACTGGGAACAATGAATATGAAAGAACTAAATAGTAAATTTCTAAGTCTGCTCAGGTATGTGCCGTATATTGTGGACGAGAAGCCTAAGGTACATCGGTTTCTCAGTTGTTTACCCTACCATATAAAAGATAGAATTGAGTATGACAATCCAAAAATTTTAGAAGAAGTGATGAGAAAGGCGAATTTTTGTTATGAATAGAATAAAAAAAAAGGAAACTATGACAAACTGGAAGGAAACAAGAACTAATAATTTTGAACAGAAGAAGAAAGGTTTTGTACCTAATCAAAATTTTAAGAATAATAACACACAAAATTTTCCTAGTAAAACTTTCCAAGGGAATAAAAGTAATTCACAGACCAATCCAAATGGTCAAAGAAATAAAGAATTTGTTAGTAATCATGGTAATTATAGCAACAAATTCTAAACGAGACGAACCAATAAAGTGATGGGAATGTAATGAATTGCATTATGCATCAGTTTTCCCCAATCAGAAGAAGACTGTTAGCAACATACACACTATACAGGAGGAGATGACTGTCGGTGACCTAGCAAGGAAAATGCCCAAGATCAATGCAGCATTGGAGAACATGCAAGCGGATTATCAAACTTCCATGGTGGAAGTGGAAGGTAAGCTAAATCAAATACCTATATCTATTTTAATCGATCCAGGATCTAGTTTAAGATATATTTCTCCCAATTTAGTAGAAAAGTGTAAGCTATCAGTAGAAAAGTTTTCAAAGTCTTGGTTAGGCCAGTTAGCTACTGTTGCAAAAACAAAGGTAATTAGCTTTGTTAAGAATTGTATAGTAACAATGGATCAGTTTGAAACCTCTGTTAAGCTTAATGTTTTACCTTTAGGTTCATATGATTTCTTAATTGGTATGGATTGGCTAGAACAACATAGGGTAGTTTTGAACTATTTCAATAAAACCTTTACTTGCGTAAATAACAATGGAGAAACAATAAATGTAAAGGGAATCCCTAGGAAAACAACCATAAGACAAATTTATACTTTGCAGCTTAAGAGAGCTGTTCGTAAGGGATGTAAAGCCTTTGATGTAACAGTAATTAATGAAGAAAATATTAATAACAAAGATAAATTAAAACTGGAGGAAATTCCAATCCTAAGGGACTATTCAAATGTATTTTCGAAATAAATTATGGGACTGCCTCCAAAATGGGAGTTAGACTTTACTATTGAGATGGTACCTGGTGCAGTGCCTAGCTCCAAAGCCCCTTATCGGATGAATATATTGGAATTAAATGAACTAAAGTCGCAGTTAAAAGAACCCATCGATAAGAATTATATTATACTAAGTGTGTCTCCCTGAGGAGCACCTGTTATTTTTGTTAAGAAGAAAGACGGAACTCTACGACTATGTATAGATTACCGTCAACTAAATAAAATGAATATCAAAAATAGATATCTGTTACCTTGCATATATGATATATTTGATCATCTATGTGGAGCAATGGTATTCTCGAAGATTGATTTACGATCTGGTTACCACCAGGTCCGAATCAAATATGAAGATATCTTTAAAACAACTTTTAGGACCCGATATGGTCATTATGAATTTGTCGTTATGTCATTTGGGCTTACTAATGCCCCAGTTGTTTTTATGTGTCTGATGAATAATGTAATGCATAAATATCTTGATAAGTTTGTGGTCGTATTCATCGATGGCATCTTAATTTATTCAAATTCTGAAGAAGAACATAAAGAACATTTAAAAATTGTCTTGCAAGAGTTACAACAACATCAACTCTATGCAAAATTTAGTAAATGTGACTTCTGTAAGGATAAAATTCAGTATCTGGGTCATGTGGTAACTAAAGAAGAAATTTATGTCGACCCCAAAAAGAAAAAGGAAATTGAAGAATGGCTAGTCCCAAAATACATAAATGACGTACGATCATTCATGGGGATTACTGGTTATTATCGAAGGGTTTTCAAGAATTGCAAATCCCATAACTTCTTTATAGAAGAAAGGGAAGAAATTCGAGTGGAGTCAAAAGTGTGAATACAAATTTAAAAATTTAAAAACATTATTAACTATCGCACCAATCTTAATATTTGCTAACCCTAATAAATATTTTATAGTATGTACTAACGCATGCAATGACGATTTAGGTGGAGTTTAAACTCAGGAAGGACATGTCATTGCTTATGAGTCTAGGAAGCTGAAGATTCATGAGAAAAATTATGCGACCTATGACTTAGATTTAGTTGTTGTCATACATGCCTTAAAAATGTGGCATCATCATTTAATCGGAAGGAAGTTTATATTAATGACAGATAATAAAGGGTTAAAATATCTGTTGGATCAACCTAACTTAAATGCTAGGCAAGCTAGATGGATAGCTTTCCTTAGCGAATACGATTTTGAAATCTAACATATTAAAGGAAAAGAAAATAAGGTTGTTGATGCATTAAGCAGAAATGCAAAACTGAATTTTACAGCAACAATCAGCACTTATAAAACAAATTTAGAAGAACAACTAGAAGATGGAATAGGAAAAGATGAAAATTATTGGAAATTACAAGCAAAGTTAAGAGAAAATTTAATAGAAAGTTGAATTATAGGGTATAGCTTGAATGAAAAAGGATTATTATTGTATAAAGATATACTATACGTACCTAATGTACCTAATATTAAGTTTCTTATTTTAAACGAAATTCATAAAACTCCTTATTCAGGGCATCCATGTTATCAGAAAACTCTAACCATGCTAAGAAAAGATTATTTCTGGAAAAACATGAAAAATGAATTGGCAGAATAAATTGCTATGTGCTTTGAATGTCAGCAAATAAAGACTGAACATCAGCATCTAGTTGGGCTACTTAAGCCATTGCCTATTCCCAGCTGGAAGTGGGAGATAATTAGCCTTGATTTTATCATGAGACTACCTAGAAATCAAAACTTAAATGACTCAATAATGGTAGTTGTTGATAAATTGAGTAAAGCAGCTCATTTCATACCTATAAAAACTACTTATAAAGATGCAAATATTGCTGATGTTTTCTTAAAACATTTTTTTTGGTTACATGGAATACCGAAGTTAATAATTTCAGACAGAGACCCTATGTTTATGGGAAACATTTAGAAGTCTTTGTTTAAAGGATTAAATACTACATTAAACTTCAGTACCTCTTTCCATCCTCAAACATATGGACAGACTGAAAGAGTAAATCAGGTATTGGAGGATCTGGTCAAAATGTATGTAAAGGAGCAGCCAGGTAAATGGGAAGATTACTTACATCTGGTAGAATTTTCTTACAATAATCATTATCATGCCTCAGCAAGATATAGTCCTTCTGAAATTTTGTATGGTAGGAAATGCAATAACCCCATCTCATGGAGTAATCCAGTTGACAGGATAGTATTAGGACCTGAATTATTAAAAGAGATGGAGTTAATTGTAAAACAAGTACAAGGTAACTTGAAAGTTGTGCAAGATTGACAAAAAAGTCAAGCAGATCTTAAACGAACTCCAAAGGAGTTTGAGGTAGGTGAACATGTCTTTATTAAGGTGATACCTAGAAAGAGTTCTCTGAGGTTAGGTAGTTGTGCTAAGTTAGCACCCTGATATTGCGACCCTTTTGAAATACTGTCCAAGATAGGACAGGTAGCATATCAGTTAGCTTTACCGCCAAACTTAAGAGTTCACAATGTTTTCAATATTTTTGTATTAAAAATATATGTACAGGATGCTACTCATGTTATTAACTAGAATGATGTGCAGGTGGAACCCGGAGGAGATTTTTTTGGTGGAACCAGATTGTATCCTCGAAAGGATGGAGATATCGCTTCGAAATCGCACCATTGGTCAGGTGAAGGTGCAATGGAAGCACCTTAGTCCAGAAGAAGCCACCTGGGAATTGTAAATTCATATGCGAGATGCATATCCAATTCTATTCCAGGGCAATTCAGAAGACGAAGAATAAATAACATCGAGGATGATGTTATAAATTAAGGGGGTTTGTATGTCGCATGCCCCAATTTGCAAAACAATTGTATGTTTTTGATAAAACATTATGTTATATTTTATGTTAAAGTTTGTAATTAATGACCAAGTGGGGTCAAGAATAATTTAATGTAATGCAGAATATTTTATTAATAAATAAATAAAAGATGAGACAAGATCTTAGGGAAGTTGTTAAATGAGTGTTTACTGGTCACTTGGTGGAGGAGACTGGGTTGAGAGCATATTGACAAGTGGTAACATCATCAAACTACTTCTAGTTGTTGCAAGTGGCAACTTCCCTATATTTGTGGTCATGATTCCCCAAGAAAGTGGAACAAGAGCAGGTGGCTCATTAAGTAAAAACTGACCCAGAAGACCTAGGCATGCTTATAAAACTTCCCATTGAAGATAGCTGAGGCTGCGCATTCTATATTTGTGAACATTCTGAGTGAATGAAGTGCACATGTGAATTTGATGGAGAGGACTAGCTGAAGTAAGTTTGAGGGTATAAGTCCTGAAGAATGAACTTGTGCAGTTATTATAAGCTGAAGTTATTACTACCATAAGTAGGACTGAGTTACTACTGAACACTCGGTGGAGTTGTAGAGGATATCAAGACTACATTTCTCACCCAGTACTCTACCAGGAGGACCAAGAGACAGGCTCGGGGGTCCTGAGAATTGCAAACTAGCTCTTCTCTAGGAGTTGGTTGGGAGGAACAACCTCCTTAAGTTGTTGTCACCTCATCTATTTGACAGGTTCTACTTGTTTAGGTTAAGTTATTATTTTATTTACTGCTTCAGAAAAGTTTAAGAGTTTCTCATGATTAGTATATTGTTATTTTATTGTTGTTAAGGATAAAGAAAGAACAATTTTTTATATTGTGAAAGGTAGTAAAGAAAGAAAAGTTATGCATAGTGTGAAAGTTAGTAACTAGTTAGATTATGGTAAATCAATAGAGATATTGTTGAGTTAATTGATAGATAGGAAAATTACCCAAATTGTATTTTTCCACACCTCTTGCAAGGTAGTACTCTAGTACAGCAGGTATGCTTAATTTAGATAAGTAGATTTAAATAAAATTGAATGAAGATGTAAATGATTACTTCTACAAGTTTTTATGTAATCTAATTGCAGAACTTTAGCTGTATTTGTAATGTCTATTGAAAATATCTAAATCACCTAATTATAGGTAAAAAATAATTTTAAATAACAAGTAGTAGTATGTATAACATTTACACAACCAAAACTAGTAAAGTACATATTATAAATTCAATAAGTAAACTTAAATAAATAATATAGAACAATAAAATATTTAAATTAGGTTTAACCTAGTACACAGTGTTTTAGGTTATCTAATTACCTAGTTAGTCATTCATTATAAGTAAGTTTACTGTAACCAAAAAGTACTAACGCTGCAAACCTCTATAAATAACTAGGGTTTACAAGAGATGTGTACTATCACACTTGGGTAAAATTCACAATTTTATAATACTAAAACCTAGCATTATTTTTCCAGAATTTATTACAATAATAATTAATAAGAAACAAAATATCTTACTGATCTAGTAACTTTTTCCATCGAAAAATTAAATAACATTAAAGTATTAACAATAAACCAATGATACCTAAATATAAACCAAACTGAAATACTGTTGAATCAACACTAAGCTGTGAAAAATTCCTTTGTTCATAAAAAATGAAACTAGACAAATATAGTATGTCCTGTGGCCTTTTATATTATCTTTATAGGCTTTAAAGCCTAACCAAAAATGAATTCTTCAATTTTAAACAGAATTCACAAAATAAAAATAAAAACAACCATCAGTTATAGCTATGAAATCCCTTCACCATTTCGAAAATTGCTAAAATTACGGCCATTCAATCTTCTGTAAAAACCAAAATAAATCTTCAAGAAAACACCAAGTGGACTGACAGTACAATCATGGCTTAGAGCCAAAATCTTAAAAAATATTACCATCTACATCAATTCAGGCCGAGAAGGCTCAGACTAAAATCATGAAGTGGCGGCTACGAAATCCATATCCATTCAATACAACAACCACTAGGGATTTTAAAACTTGCAAAGTAAAAGAACAACATCATAAATAATAACCACGGTTGAGTGATAAACCACCACACATGGTGGTGATTTCATTTTTTCCACCATACTTATGTGCAGGGAAAACCCCAGATGTCACCGAGGCTTACCAGGGGAAATGCTCTTGCTGAAGACTGTGGGTAGATATTTCTTTTCAGCTTCAAGTTCGAATTTGGAGAAACCTACACATAGAAAACATTAGCTCTATTAGTTTACCCTTAGTTTCAAAATAATAATGAAAACCCTGCTATTTAAAACTGAAAGGAAAATAGGATGTTTTTACCTTATAAAGCCGCGCATAAGTGAAGACGTGGAATCCACCCAAGTCTGGTTCAATGGCACATCGGAGAAGGTAAATCCCTTCAAATGGGATTGCGTAGAATGCGGTAAAACCTCAACCGTGACTCCATTTTTATTGTCCAAATATTCGACACTCCCACAGAACTAAAACTACCTCAGAAAGACAACGACGAAGACAAACAAACCCACAATATGGGAGATGGTTATTCTAACTGTGAAGGTAAACCTGATCTCTTTTAAATTTTATTTGTTTCATTATTGGCTCACAGTAGAAAATTCACAATTCACTTTTTCTTCTTTGTGTTGTTTCATTGTGATGATTTTTGAAGTTATGTTTTTCCTTATTCAATATGTTTTTATCATTGATTTACTATTTGATGGGATTAGTTCCTGTATACATGTTTTTTATGAAATGGAATGCTGATAATAACAATCGACATGGTTTTCAATGATGTCATTTCATATGGTTTCTTTCGATTTTAAATTTACACAATTTGATTTTATTGAGACTTACAAGTTGTTCCATAAAAAATTCATATTACATTTATCACACTAGATGTGTGTTAGTGTTTGTGTGAAAAAAAGATTGAGATAGACTAGTGGGAAAAGCAACCAATGGGAAAGAGAGAGATGCAATTATTCGAATTGGTTGTGAAGGTGCAGGTGGATAAGGGCGACATGCACTCTTACATGTTAATATAGATAACAATTTAAAAATTAATCAAGTAGTAATATAGAAATTAAATTACAATATACCAAAATCAGTCTAAAATTCTTGACACTAAGTCTCAAATGAAGAGATCAAAAGTCATCCAACTCTGAAGATCCTATTGAGACAATATTCTTTAGGAGACTAAATTCTATATTGTTGGGTGTGAGTTGAAATATGCAGGAAGAAGTTGGTAATGCATTGTTTCATCCTAATAATGCCTCCCTAATTTTGTATCAAGTTTTAACCATGCCTCTATTGAGGTTTACAAGGGTGCCTCTATTCAGGTTTCAAAGGTAAAAAATATCAACAAATGTGTTCACAATCAATGGGGGGACTCAGAACTTGGTCAATACAATGTTGAAAGTGAATTGTTTTCTTGCTTTACAATAGTCCTGTAAAACATGAGTACCAGTTATTTCTTTACATAGGCGATTCTAACAAACTCAATTACAGACCTAACCTTACAACTATAAAAATCTTTGGGTGTGAGCAGGCATAAAATAAATGGATCTCAGTATTAGTATTTTGAAATGGAGGGAAAAGTGCTCCCATTTGTGAGTTGCAAGGGTAGTGTATTGCTTATGAATCCTAGAACTTAGAAGGTTAGATAAGGCAAAGCCTCTTGTTTTGGAAGATTGAAAGTTGTAATCTTTTTTTCTCAATATTGGTTGTCTATTTTTTGTTAGTAAAAAAGTAATGAAGGAATTCTAGTTGCTTCTGCAACTACAAGCCCTCAGCTGTATGATGTAGAAGCCCCAAATCATCAACATATAGGAAGCTGTGAATAATTATATTAAGAATGAAACAACCATAATTTGGCCCTATATTGGCCTGACCATAATCCTCTTGCCAAATTGAGTATAAGCTAAATCAAAGAGGGGAGATGGGACACCTGTATTTTTGTCCAGTGGTGCTGAAAATGATATCTGTGAGCCTTCTTGTTTTGTGAATCTGCACCATTAGTTGTGTAGAGTGACATGAGAAATACACTGGTGCTAGAAAAATGTTGTATCAGAGTTTGCAAGAAAATGCATACATGAAAAATAGGAAGTCTAGCAAAAATACGCCTGTTAAATATGTGTTACTGACACATCATGCAATATGTAGGGTTCAATTCACTTTACAACAGGGAAACATCACTCATCATGAATACATTCAGGTATCTATTTATCTATAATATTTTATTGCTTTCCTTTCCATTTATGCACATTTTCCTTTGTTAATAATGAACCTATAAATTTGACATTGCAACAAGTTGGAAAGGGACGAGATGTCAGACTAAACTAGATTGACCTGTTTGAGGGTAAAGTAACCAAGTGGAAAAGGAGAACAAGTTCTCAGCAGAGATATGTATAGACTTGGAAATCCCCTTAACTTTTTCAAAATGTTGTCCTTTTACTTCACTACTGTTGGATTTTATGTTTGTACGATGGTTAGTAATGAGTTATTTTCTGTAACACATTACTTTTGCAAGTGTTTATGGTTTCATGAGGAAGGTCTATGAAGAAGGACTTCTAATTAGTAAACCAATTGGTAATGGAACATATTAAGTGTTTGTTGTACCACTTTGAAATTTTGATTTGATTTGTACAAAAGAATATGATAATTGTTGTTGCATTACTTTAGAAAATTGTTTCATAACAAGTTTTGGGTTCATATTAGGCCAGGAATATGCCAAGTTCATGGCTTTTCTTGCTCGAAGAAATTCATTCATAAGTTTTGTTCTTGGGCATTAATGACCATGTGCTTTCTTGTACAAGAAAGATATTTTCATGGGGTAAAATCATTTCCATAATTTCTACAAGTAAACCATCAATAAATTGATTTCATTTGGATAAATCGTAGCACGTAATTCCTACAATACAACCTAGCAAGCAAGTGATCTCATGAAGGAAGAAACTTTGCCTATATTGATTAAGAATGCAACCTCTCATGCAACTAGTCAATGTGTTTGAAGAAATGCTTCAACCAACCAACACATTATTGCAAAATGTTTTAGGCATAAAATACAATCCTTTGTTTTCCTTGTGAATGGTGCATTTCCTTTTCCAACATAAATTTGGGTGGGAAATGGTTGTGGGGTTAATTCAAGACATTTTTGGGAATGGAATCTCTTGACCTTGGATGCACTTACCTTTCTTCCTATAGATAATTGTGACATCAATCCCCTTATATGGGAAAATCACTCGCCACAAAAAATTCATAACATTGATGGTTATGATCTTATGAAAACATTTTTGGTTGTGAGATGAAATCAATCTTATTCGTGTCCTTTCACTGCAAGAAATATTGCTTAAAGTGGCACTAAAATAGTACAAGCATTCCAATATATTCCCCTTATCTTATTTGAAGTATTTCTTCTACATTTTTTTGTTATATATGTTGGATTTGAAAATATTCATGTTAGTATCATTTTATTTTAAGAAATCTTACTTAGAGTGGCACTCAAATAACAAAAGAATGCTAACATTTTTTGTGAGTATTCTTATACAATTTTTGTATATGTTGGATTTTGGTTGAAATACATTGTTGGGGACATCCTAGAAGTTTAAAAAATTAACATTGCATGGAGAGTATCTATAACATTGCAATTAAATTGTTTACTCAAGGGGAGATTGGATTTTATAACACGCTAATGCTTGGATTGGTTATCATTGAAAATATTTGTTTGTGTAGAATGTGATGAATTAACATACAAAATAATTATGATCAAGTTACTATAAATAGATAATGGCTTACCTTGTAATAGTCTTTCAAGTATTTCAAATGCATTTATTAAGTGCACAAATGACTTGAAGGACTAGTACAGGGTAAGCTGTTATGGATATATAGTAACTTGATAATCATTACTTTGTATGCTTGAATGATGCAAAATTTGTTTGAATATCATCACTATCAAGCAATAACAACTTCTTAAAGGGTGCTAGATCAATGGTAGAGCACTTGCCTAATTATAGGCAGGATGTTGGTGGTTCGATTCCTCTGTACCCTATCATAAATTTGTGACTACAAAAACAACTAAATTCACATATATACGACTATTAGTAGCTAATTTCCCATATCTTATAGCGCGAATGATGTTTAGTCGTATTTAGATTAGTCACTAATATGTTATCATCTAGTATTTTTATTTAGTCGTATATTTGGTCATTAGTTATTGCAATCAGCTACTAAATCAATGACTAATAATTCAAGATATTAATGACTAAGTGAAATACGACTAGCTATAAGATAGTGGAAATTAGCTACTATTAGTCACTGACTCAAAAATAGTCATTTATAGCCTGATTTTAGTCATTTTTTTAGTCATTATTTTCTCATTCTGAATTAGTGATTAGACCATAATACCTATAAATAGTTTTGAAGTACCGTTGGAGGAAAAAAGAAAGTACTTCTGAAAGTATGCAAAAAACTAAATGTCACTTAGTAAAAAATAAGCACACTAATTTCTTAACTTGCTTGAAATGAACTGAGAATACCATCTCAAAGCATCATAGTAAGAAGGGCCCCTTACATAAATTTCATTAAGATTAAATCTAGCAAACAAATTTTGTAGAACCCATGGCTCATGAAAATAGGCAAGTTTTGTCATGTCATCTAACCCTGCAATAGGTGCTTCAACATATTTTGGGTATATGGCTGACAAATGAGCCACCACCTGAATAGACCACACACATCAATCGTTACTACTTCTCATCCTTCCATCATTTTTATATTTCTTGTAAGTTGTAAAAGAGATATGCACTAGAAATAAAGTGCGATAGATTGAAATTTATACCATGTTGAAGATACAAAAACTATATAAGAAACATAAACAATACAGTTGATAGACCATTCTTTTTAAGAGCATAATCTAGCTCACCATAACTTCTTACAACAATTTTCTTCACTAATACATGAGCACAATGATATATTATTTTTAAAAATCTTATTGGCTTAGAAATGTCTTTTTCATTCTAAAACATCAACACTATTTGTAAATAAAAAGGAATGCATCTGAACAGACACTGTTGAGTGAGTCATCTAAGTAAGAGGTGTCAAGGTGTTCTTACTGTCTTCCCATTTGTAGTTTGAATTTTGGCTTCCAGGCCCATTGATTTCGAAAACTTCTCCATCAATCCAGGCTACTTCGGGGTCTTCTACCCACACCAGAGATCCCACAACAATGTTCACCAGAGTTGTTTGCATTGGTAATTTACTTGAAATAAGTCAACATGAAAATAGCCTAAATCTTTGAAAGTCATTAATTTTTCACATATAGATTAAGAATTGAGGATTTTGGATTAAGTACTTATATTTGTAGCTATGATACATACACAAAAAGGGAATGTAAGTAATGACAAAGTTAAATATAAACTTGCTAAAACAGTGACATGCTGACCGAGAAAACTTGCAAACCTTATGGATGCAAATCTGATTTGATAACGTA
Organism: Pseudotsuga menziesii; assembly: GCA_001517045.1. Classification (NCBI taxonomy): domain Eukaryota; kingdom Viridiplantae; phylum Streptophyta; class Pinopsida; order Pinales; family Pinaceae; genus Pseudotsuga; species Pseudotsuga menziesii. The sequence goes on from LPNX010403945.1 coordinate 30,285, forward strand.
TTCCCTTGTGTTTACTTAGAAAAAAAAATATCTGGAGCTGGACTCCATCAAAAGTGAATTTAAGTATTCAAATATTAAACTTCAAATTCTAGCTCTTGATCAGCGTGCATACAAATTTAATTAACGTTGCTAAATGTGGTTAATAGAATGCAAACTGCTAATAGCCAAATATTGGAGATTGCATTGCTCTAATAGGTTGCAATTGAAGCAGTAATCCAAGCTGAGGTATCTTGTATAATTTGTGAGAAGTAATATGTTGCAGCTGCAACAATTTTCCCAAAATTCCAAAAAAATTTCAGGACCCTCCTTTTGCTTATGAGTAGTTTGATTTTTTCTTTTGATTTGATCTAATAATTTTTTCAGAAATATTTTCTAATGCTTGGATTGATCTACCACTTGTTTTGATTCTTCCTATAATGCTTGAAACAATCCACTGTTTGATCAAACTTTATCGTTGATTTTAAATGCGTTTTCAGCATGCTTGAATCGAAAGTTTATTTGGTTGGTGCTCCCGTCGTTGCGGCAAAATAACGAGTCTTGGCTTTTACGTTTTCTTCGATACGTTTCTTCTAGTCAACTGATTTTTTGGTTTACATCGGGATGATTTGTTATTTCTTTTTCCGCCGTTGTGGATAGTAGACCGCGAACTCTCCCGATTGTTGCTTTGACGTTTCGGACCCCACTTTGTTATTTTCATCGGTCCTTGAGTTGTGGGCTTCCGCTGTTGCAGTTGCGGGAGGCTCTATCTTTTTCGGTCGACTAGTCGTTTTAAATGCCGACGTTGCAAAAGGTTGCACCCTTTATTATTCCGTCGTTGTGGCTGCAGAATTCTTTAACCTTTCGATGTTTTAGTCATTTTTCTGCCGATTCAGACCTTACGTCGCGGACTGGTTTATCCTTTGTGTCTCCACCATTGCGGGTCCCTTTCCCGCTATTACTCCGATGTCTTGACGATTATTTTTCTGAGGTTCCGCTGCGTATGTCTCCGCGGACGGCTTAGCGATTTGGCCATCCGCCATTGCGGAAAGAAATATGCTTTCGACTTCCGATCCAAAGTTTTCCACCATCCGATATTTTACCCTCCGCCTGTGTTTGTATATATATATACGGGGCAGACATGTTTTATTATTCTATTCGATTTTCGACTGTTTTCGTTCCGTCTGTCGTGAACTGTCATTATCGCGCTGTCGTTCCCTCGAGCTAGCAAAGGACCCCGTTTTCGGTACTCGCGTCCAGGTGGCTCAACTGTGGAAGCTCGACCGCCTTTCCTCCCACCATCTACGCAGCATTTCCAGGTAGGATCCTCGTTGCTTATTCCATTCTTTTCGAGCTCTTGGTTGTTTTTCTATGGTTGGGTTTTTCCCGCGGCCGTTTTCCATTGCCCCGTTAAGTTACATCCCTATATATTGGGGATTTTGTGGCGTTACTGTCTACGGGAAAGGGGGAGGGGGGCCGTTTTGACCCATAGAGTATTTTTTTTCCCACATTCGTTTGTTATGCGACCTTGCGAGTGGTAATGAGGGGTTTGGTGCAGATGGCCATTACGCTGTCTACACCAATCCGCCCTATGCAATGGTGTTTTACAGGGGGAGGATTTCATGGCCTTCCAGTGGAACTTAAAATGGTTTACCTATCCCCCTTTGTTTTCATGCCACCCGCTTCATCAAACCCCAACCGTTCTTTGCCTGCACGGTTCCGCGCGACCCCATTCGCGCTCAGTTTCGAACCCCAAGCTAGTGGAAGAGGATAGGTAACTACATGTAGTTTTATTGGTCAAAATTGCATGGGTAGCATTTTGTTAAAGCACCGCTGAAAAGATCGAATATTTTCCACTGTCATTCCCGTGCAGCACGATGATCATGGCGCCCGTGAATAGCCCGAGTCTTCTTCATTTTTTTGTAGATTTACTTCCCACTGGATTTTTATTGTTAGAATTGTTTTGGTATTGAGAAGCAGTGTTAGCTTGCATATATGTGCTTCATTTGACTGATTGCCATCATGTTAAACATAGACAAAGTAAATAAACATTACACATTGTGTCTCAATTTTTGCAACTTAGGCGAAAAAGTCTTGATGATGATAAATTATATGTATAACAGGAAGACTCTAAATTCAGAATGTCGAAACGACAAAAGAAGAAGGCCCTGTGGTTGAAGAAGACCCAGAAGTGGAAGTGATCACTAAAACTGAGTACATATATGAGGACACTAAGTGTATATCTGGTGTCGAACCTGAATACCAGTGGGGGGAGATTTACAGGCTGATCACAAGCCAAGAGGTGCCGGATATGGGCTTGGAAGAAGAGGGCATATATGCCAATATCGAGAGATATTCATTGATGAAGATTTCCACCAGACCAGAGCTTTTCCCATGCTCTGAATAAATTGGTTGGATTCTGCCCCAGGCAGATGTAACCACAATGATCCTGGAGAATATTGAAAAACAGGGCTATGCTGCATATAGCCCAGGATATGTAGCTCTGGCCTACCACCTGCCAGAAGTGAAAATATTTCTATCTGATGATTGGTTGAATAACATTAGAATGGACCTTGTAGAAACCCTTAAAAGAATGTTGCTATCAGGAAAGCATTTTAGAACCAGGGATACAGGAGAGTATGATACAGCAAGCTTAAGGGCCCCATATAGGTTCATAGCTTTAATGCTTAATAGGATTTTTGGAAGAGCTCATGGCAGGTTCTTCAAATTGGAATGGATGCCAATCATTTTTTATGTTGCAACCCAGGGGACCATTTTCAACTGGGCCAACATAGTATCAAACAGTCTCTCTGCCTGCTTGGCCTCAGCCTTGGGTGGAGTATCCCAAAAAAGGTCTGAATTCTATATGAGTTCCATACTTGTCGATTGTATATTATGCAATCAGCCTTTCCTCGGACTCAGGTGCATCTGGGATAGGGAAAGAATGCTTGTCTATTCTGCATATAAACCACTGTGGGCACACAAGTATCACAGCCATTATCGAGAAGTCTGTGAACACTTCATCATGCCACTGTATATGCACATTTTGTTGAAGGAATGTGGTTGCATGTCAGAGGAGGCACTGCAAGTAATGGAAGAATATGCAGACTACTATCTCACTAAGGATGGCCTTTACTTCAGGATGTTTAGAGGTTCGAGAGCACCTTCCCTGCTACCCAAATACGCCACTGATTACATCATCTACAAGGAGGCAGTTAGGCAAGTCTTCTTGGATGGCATAGGGAGCTTCTTGTTTGAGCATAAGAAGGCTGCTTATCCTCCTTTTCCCTTCAAGTTAGGAAGTTACAGATTCACTAGGGTGAAGAAAGTGGATGAATTCATAGAAGAGTTGGAAAGGTTTCATTTTGGTGAGATGCCCTTCCACAGAAATGATTCCCGCAGCAAAGTGGCCGATCATTGCAGAGAAAACAACGTCCATTTTGAATACACCCACCATTGGGATAGAGAATAATCTGTCTTTCGAAGTGCACTAAACATGACAGCCTTGAGGAGAAGGTTCAAGAAAAAGATAATCACCAAAGGTGGGAAGGGAGATGAACAAGAAAAAGTTGAGGAAGAAGCCAAGAGAAGAAATGAAGAAGCCCAAAGGTTGGCACAAGAAGCTACAGGGTGGCTGCAGGGAGAAGAAGAAGATAAAAGAAAAGTTGCGCAAGAGGCAACGAGAAAAGCAAAGGAAGAAAAAATAAATGAAGAAGAAGAAAAGAAAAAGAAGCTTGATGAAGAGCTACAAAAACAAGAAGCAGAGAGGGTAAAGCTGACACAGACATAGACATAACAGTCAACCTCTGACACAGCTGGAGGGAAGACCCAGGACATGGAGAACCCTGAGATTCAGGACCCAGAAGTACCTGCTGCCAGCACATCTGGACAATCTGTGGTTCCTACACTGAAGCTGGTCCCCTTTGTATAGAAAAAAGGGGAAAAGATACCTGATTTCAATACTGTTTTCTAAGACAGGGAGACCAAGAGGATAGTGAAAAGAACAGAAAGGAAGATTGAAACAGGCGGTCTGTCAGGGAAGATGATAATGGATACACCCATTGTATTTGGGACAGACTGAGATCCAAGATTCACCATCAGAGCAGGAGCTGCATTAATCCAAGATTTGGAGGATAATGTGGCAAAATCGTGATGGACTTGGAGCTATCCAAGAAATCCTCTGCTCAACTGAAAGACACATTGAGAAAGGAGAGAGAGGAAAGCAATAAGCTGAAGAGGAAATTTGAAGAAATGCAAAGGGAGATGAAGTCTTCAAGGGCTGAATTGTAGGCCCTGCAAGTAGAGAGACAAGCTAGGGATACTACACAGGAATGTCTGGAGAAAGTGCAGCAAGAGTATCAAGAGCTCCAGGTGGAGAAAGAACAGTTGCTGGGAAAGATAGGAGACTTAGAGCAACAAAATACCACCTTAGAAGCAAATGAGCAGCAAGCTCAAGAATGAGAGAGAAATATTCAAGAGCAGCTTTCCTCTTTAACCACTGATTTAGAGGAAGCGAGGGAGCAGCAGGTCAACCTCCAACCGTTCAAAGAGCACGTGCTGGCACAAAAGGCTAAGATGTTGTAGCTACAGAATGCTATAGAAGAAGAGAGGTGCAAAGTGCTGCAGGTATATGGCCGATTGGAGGAAATCCTAGTGACCTCTTCTTATTTTGTTGATAGATCTCAGGACGTCCTTGAAGTCCTGACTACAAGAATGGCGAGGCTGGAAAACAATGAAGAAACTCCAGTAGAATTGCCATCAAACTATCAACAGGCCCTCAAGAAGTATTATGACTTACTAGAATTTGCTATAAATACCGCAGAGGATTTCAAAAAAGCCGTTAAAAAGACTAAAGGAGCATGCACAAAGTTTTTCAGGAGGCTCCTTATTACCTACAACCGGTGCCAAATAGAGGTCGAACAGAGGCTTGATGTTTTTCCAGACCACAACTCATTTGTGGAGATGTTGCAGAGGAGATATCAAGAGGAGGAGGTGAAAGTACAAGATATTAAAGCCCTAGATGACCAGATCTTAAGAAGTGAAGTAGATCACTCCGCCATCAGTGTGCAGCTTCTGGAGGATCAGCTTCGGTTGAGTGCAGCCAGGATTGATATCAACATTCAGTTTTTAGAACCTTGTGCATTTGAAGGCATTGCCTCTTAAGCCTTGGCATGGAAGAAATTTCTAGATGCCCAAGTGGGGCCCTCCTCGTAAAGGATTGGTCACTATTTGCGATTTGTAATGTTTTTTGTAAATATTTGAGGAAGATGAAATGGTGGGAGGAAAGAAGTTAGGAATCCCAGAGGTTACTTTGGGAAGCCAAATAGTCTCACCCTTTTGTATAAATGTAGAAGGCTTAGAAGGGATAAGGGGATTTTTCCCAGTTAGACATGAAAATCGATATTGTAAGAAGAACTATTTCTCTTTGCAATAAAGAAATATTGTTTGCCTGTTGGAGAAATATTGGTGGGACTTTCAAATGTTATGTTGTGGATGGAAGAAAGATGAACTATTTTGTTTTTCCAGCTTTTTTTCCATTAACCGTGAGATCATTCTAACTATTAGAACCTCTGTTCTTGTTTAAATGATTTCTGGTATATTTTGTGGAATTACCACCATGAGTGATGTATGTTATTCATAAAACAATTGGCTATCTGATTTTTGTAATATCTTTAATCGTTCATGCATTGTGGAAAGAAATATCAGCTAACTGTAGTTTCTCTTTATATTGCATGTACAATACACATTACTCATAAATAAGTTACAATCTGGCTCCCCGGGGATAGGTAGATAGATAGAAAGATAGGTAGTCGGTTTTGCTTTCTGGTTGCATTTGTGATTTAGATGCTTGTGGGTCGTAAGACGAGAGGTAAGAACCTGTGCATCACATTGTGACTTCTCCTTGCATCTTTATCACCCTGCATTATTAATTAGGCACATGCATCTCATACATTAAGTCAAAAATACAAAAATACACGGTGGACTGGGCTGCAACTGGTAAAACCTTTGTTTTTGTTACTTGACCTACGGTAGCCGGACCATAAACCGGATGGATTCCCTACACCAAACAATCACAGGCTAGTTGGGAACGTTGACTGGGGAGAATCCCTTGTTGTTTTTTCCTGCGAATTTCCAGGCCTCAACATAATCCTTATTAGATATTTCGGCACATGCCTCGTCAAGTACATCTTTTGAAAACAAGAGATGGAGTAAGTAATACCTTCAAATAAATACTTACAATGCAACTTCCATATTGGAAAGTACATAACAACAACTTGAAATCAATTCTATAGTTCTAAATCGAAAGAGTACCCTAATGCTAATCACCGAGGGTTGCCTTCTAGTGATGTGGAGCATTGGAACATTTATGCAAACCTATGTTGAATCATACCCAAATAATGTCAAACACACTCGCAATCCCAAAATATTTATAAATAGTCTCAATTGTCGAATAAGTAGGACCAAACCTTGCTTAACCAATTGATCAATTTAAACTTTCTATCCGATGAATATCACCATGTATTGAGGGTGAGACAATTCTAGCTTTGTGTGCAGGAGACGATAAAGTTTCTCCCTATCATACGGATAGATACATGCTTACCCTAAATCCATCTCCAATATCTACATATACAGCCATGAAGGGCATTGTTTAATTTAGGTAATCTTCACAAAAGAAAATATTTTGCAGCTCTCTAACAGTACTAACTTTGCATGAAACAAACAAGGATAGTCTACATGCATGAGTTCTCCAGTATTCTCATTTCTATCAAGATACTAAAAGAGGTTGGTGTTTTCCTTCCATTTGTATTTTCATGAAACATGGGATGCCAATAACACCCAAAGTCTAAAATTTTGTATGTAGTCACCCTTATTGTTAAGCCCAACCACAGATAACTGTAGAATTTTGATAAAAAATTGTAGGTGTGCATTTGTTTCTTATCTTCACCTTATCTTATACAACTGATCTCCAAAGTTTTTACAATGATAGATTGTCTGGAATGATATGTAAAAGAATAATAACTAGGATAAGTTCAAAGAATAGTGGATTTCTCTATATGCAATAGATAACTACTAAGATATTGATAAATCTCTAAAAAGCTAAAAACATTGCCAGTGACAAGGCCTTCACTCATTTAATTTATACATTCAATAGACGTTTTTTCTACAGAAAATGCATTCATAACTTGGGATTTTGTGTGAAACCATCTTTGATTTCCTAAAATAATCTCCCTTAAGTGTTTTGATTCCATTGAATAAAAAGGGTATGAACAAAAAATGAATATGGAAATTTCTTGTTAAGGATATTGCATAATTTGAATGAATTGTTTGAATAATTATTATTCATAAAACCTATTATCACCACTAAATTCCTTAATACATTGTTATGGCTTGAACCCATTTGATCTTTACCAAATTGTAAGGCTTTAGGATTTGCTCACACCTTAGCTTCCTGGTCACAAAAGAGCTCCCTGTCCTGACCCTCCCCGTGTTTTCTTTTCTTTTGGATAGGTGATGAGTCAGAGGAAATGTTGAAAATGCAAAAAGATACATTTAATCAAATGCATTATGAGAGTTTTTCCAAGAAACATGATAGTAAGAGTGAAGTACATAGGCAGGAAAACTGGAGAAATACACATGGGATAGGTGACAATAAGAAAAAGGATGCTACATCCATGATATTGTCTAGAAAGAAGGACAAGAAGATGCTCAATTTAGTTCATGTTGGGATTAAAAATCACGGCTCATTATCAACATCTAAATCCGACAATATGAGGTCCACGCTAAAGATAAAGAAGCCTACAAGCCATTTTGAGTACATTTGTGGTCTGATGTTGTTGGTGCAGTGCCTTCAAGCCATTTTGAGAACCATTTGCGGTCTGATGTTTCTGGTGCAGTATCTTTAATAACTGAGCCAGATTTGAAGACAACAAAGAGATACTTTAAAAGGTCATTAGAGAGTGAAAGCAATATTCATAATGATGGAGACGCTATTTTGAATTTTTCTTCTTATCTTGAAGAAATTAGGATACAATCACCAGATACATGCATTATTTCATAGCATACCATGAGTGAAAAGTAGTTTGGTCGGAAAAGGAAAAGCATAAAAAAATAAATTAGAGGTTCTCTATTAGTGCTTGAAAGAGAGTTCCTAGATCACAGAAAATCAGTGACAGATAACATTGTCGGAAATTTTGAATCTTTTGAACATGGAAACACTAAAGAGAGCATTCAGGTTCCAAAATCTAAAGAAAATTTGAAGGGTGATATGTTCAAGAAGCTGTGTTTGCATCTGTTGCAGAGGCTACAACTGATTTAGTGGAGCCAATGGAAACTGCTGTGACTAGACAGGATGATGCATACAATATTTCTACAGATGAAAAATATTATACTAAATGATTTGATAATGATGAGAATTCAATTAAGGGAATTAAGGAATGTGTCAAAGTATACACATTGATCCAAAAAGAACCAACCAAAACAAGAGGTAGTAATAAACTTGTTGTGTCTTCATATTCATATCATTCCTTTATAAGGTTTTCTTCAGAACCTACTAAATGGGTAGACGAGAAGCAAATGGATCCATGGTTTGAAGAGTCAATTTCCTCTAAGAATATGGATAAATGAAAGATTGGAGATAAGGATGAGAGGAGTGCACATGTTGAAATTTCTATTGAATCATTAGCTGATCCAAAAATGGAAGAACAAAAGCTACATAGTGTGACTGCACTAGTGCTACCTTCTCCAAAGAAGCAAGATTTTCAAATTTAGCTTCAAGGAAAGTCAATTCAATCAGCACACCTCCTATCAAGGCTTATGTTGCACAAAAGTGTGAGACTGAGCAATATGAATACAATTCAAAGGGCATCATGGTGAATAAATCTTGTGCAACTCCAACAAAAAAAAATAGCAGAGGCCTTAAGAAAGATCATGGGAAGTTTGGCTCAGGTAAGTTTAACCAAGGGAAATTAGCTAAGCATTTGTATGTTCGCAAGCATGAGCAAGTTTCCCCTATAAAATATGGCGTTAAACCTTCATTAGAAAAGGTGACAGGTTCATTAAAATTTAAGGTGAAGATAAACGATATTGCAGCAATGAAATTGGATGGTGTGTCACTATCTACAGAGTTGCATTTAGAAAAAGAAAACAAGCTTAGACAAGTGTAAGTCTTATATTAGTTTTGTGACTATCCACATGAAATAGTATTATAGTGACATTCTTAAAAAAATGGATTCTCAACAATCCAAGCCTAAACTTTAATTCATTTATTTATTCAACAGAGTACGAAAATCACATACCTCGGATATTGTGGAACATATTTCCATTCATAGTGAACAGAGTCCTTGAAAGTCTTCCTGCATACTGAGACAATATATTGAATAACGTGCATATGCAACCACCATCTTTCTTCCTTACTAATAACTACACCTCCAGGCCATATCCAGATGTATCATATCCAAAAATAAATCTAAGAACTGGAATACGTATTCTCATCCATATCTTATTTGTGTTCTGGTAACTACAACTCAAAACCTACATAAGTTCCCTATGGTAAACAAGTAATATCTGACCTAAAAGGAAAAATAGCACTAATTCTTAGATCAGGGACATGAGAATTAGATGTGTCATTAAAGGAAAAGAGAAAATTATAATGTAAGCTTCCTTTACTTTTCAAGAAACCCAATAATTTTCAATAAAACCAAACAAGGATAAATAGGAAAGTCAAATAACAAAAACCATAAAAACCAAGCATGGAATATGCCATGTACATGTCTCCAAAGTACTTGATGTCGAAGTTTAAGGGTTAGATGAGTTTTTAATTTAAGTAGTAAACATTAATGCGTGAACGTATAAAATCATATTCATAACAGTACTGCTGTAATAAAATTTGAACTAAAATAAACAAACATAATTTTCATCTCTTTCAACTTAACACTCCATTAGTCATTGCATTAAAGTTGGTCCTCGAGAATCATCAAATGCCATGTACAGCAACAACAAGCTAAAATAATGTACATTCCACACAAGTCTGAATGCATAATTTTCATCTCGTTCAACATTAACACTACCAAAAGTCCACATCCGAGAGTGTTTAAGTTGAACGAGATGAAAGTTATGCTTTAAACTTATCTCGTATGTGTCTTGTCTCACTCTTGTACATTATTTTATGAAATTATACATTACAATTGTATCATAAATAAAACAAGAGGAAAATAATACTATAGATTCTATTGTTAAAGGGTCAAGAAATATAAAAATTTGGAAAACACAGAATACGTGATGCGATTAATGCATGAACATATAAAATCAGATTCAAAACAATACTGCTATAATAAAATTTGAATTCTAATAAACAAACATAATTTTCATCTCTTTCAACTTAACACTCCATTATTCTCTGCGTTAAAGTTTGTCCTCAAGAATCATCAAATGCCATGTACAGTAACAACATGATAAAATAATGTACAGTAGATATCACCAGTAAATAATCATAATCAATATTTGAATCAACCATATACTCATATTTTTTAGATTTGATCTTGTCACCGAAGGGACAAGTTAATCTAGAAAAACAATTTCTGTACCATGAGAGAGATCCAGAGAGGGTTAAAGCATAAGCATACTGACAACATACTGAACTAGAATTATTAGTCAACAAGCACATTCATACCCGGTACATTCATGTTGACAAATGACACAGAGTCATGTTGGGTAAAGATGCAGTCACATACTACATAGACACACATGCATACTTTGCACAGTCATGCTTGAAAAAAAACAGTCCACCCATAAAGTGAAACTCATTTTCATGTTGGGGTAGACCCCATAGTCCACACAAGAAAATAGGCTCATGGTCACCTCATGGTCATGCTAGGGAAGGACCCATAGTCCACCCAAGAAAATAGACCATGGTCATGCTGGAGAAGGACACACAGTCCACCAAGAAAATAGATCACAATCACATTGGGGAAGGACCCACAATCCACTCAAGAAAAAAGATCATAGTCATTCTAGTGAAGCACCCACATTCCACCAAGAAACATATCATGGTCATGCTGGTGAAGGACCCACATTCCACCCAATAAAATATATCATGGTCATGCTAGAGAAGGACCTCTCAAGGTATCACCAAGGCACGGGCTTTTCAGCCATGTTGAAGGACCCACACTCCACCAAGAAAGTGCAAAGAAACAAATCATGGTCACGCTGCTGAAGGACCCACAGTATACCAAGAAACAAACTCACATTTACACTATGGAAGAACCCATAGTCCACCCAAGAAACAGGACACGAGAACTCTAGGGGAGGACCCATAATCCAACAGAATCACGGTCACGCTGGTGCAAAGTGACCATGTGGAAGGTGTAACAATAAAATCCCAGTCACGGGGGTGGTGCAACAAGATATCACATGGAGAAGCAACAAATATCATACAAAGTTCACACAGAGGGAGAGAGATCAGTCACATTGAGCAATAGACCACGAACCGGATCTGTCTCTCATGTTAAATAAAAAATTTAATTTATAATCTAGATACTCCTTAAGATAAGGTATCGAAACATTAATAAACATCACCTATGGACCAAGTAAGATAAAGGATCATGATTCAACCAAGGGGTCCACAACAAAACAAACCATAAAACCAAAAGGTCAAGGTGAACCATATAAGGTGTACATGCAACTCCTTTATAGGACAAACAAGAAAAATAAGATTTTCTCTCTCTTAAGGTACATTGTTTTATATATTTTTGTCATCACTGTATAAGATTCATTAGTTATAGAAAGTAGAACCACTAATGAATCCAGACCTCGTTCTCCCTCCACGAGGAGCATGGGGAGAGTTAGGTAATTTTTATTTTCAAGTTTTTAAAATTTTTATGAATTTTAAATATAGAGATATATACATATGTATAAGATTTATAATCCTATAAACATGTCAAAATGCAGATATTGGACCAGTTCGCCCTAAATCGCATCCACGCATGTATGTGTGTCTCGTCTTAGGAGAAGACTAGGGGATGATTAGGGTTCTTGAGGGGAAGATGGCCATGCTTACCCAGAGAGTACCCACCTTATGGATTGAGCGCATCCCATCCATCATGCAGGAGTTTTTGGTTGGTGTACCACTTGTCTGGATACACCTTTTGAGGCGGGTAGCCAGAGTAGTTTTAGTATACATAGATGTTGTTGAGGCTGCTGAAGCTGAAGAGGCTGAAGAAGCCAGAGTATAGGGAGACCAAGGGGACCAGGGTGGTCCAGCTTAGATCTAGGGAATTTGATGGACTATGATCCATATTTTGTATATTTTTTGCATATTATACAGTTATGACTAGATCTGAGGATCAGAGACTAGACCTATATATGGACAGATATTCACATATATATATTTTGTCGGTTATTTACAAATGTTTTTTATGTGTATGCTGTATATTTTTATGAAAAATGTGTTAAATTCCAATCCAAGATGTAATTAGCATATGCATCAGTTAATGAATTGTGATTCCTTGGAATATGATTGAATGTAATGAATTCAAAATTTCTTTCCAATAACCTAACTTGCATAAACTGACATAATAGAATAGGGTTTCACACCTAATAAGCTCTATTCAGTTGGGAAACCACTAGTTGAGAGTCCAGTTCGACTTCCAGTTGAGTGATACCACATGACAAAGCATCCCATAGAAGCTCAATTACAGCCCTATACTCAGCGACATTATTAGAAGCAGGACCTAAGCAAGCACCTCTTGAGGCAACTAACTGTCATGAGGGAGAATAAATGACCCATGCCACTGAAGCTAGATCAAAAGTGTGGCGACTGGTGCCATCAACGAAACCTATGAACTTCTCGGAAGACATCTGAAACAACCAGCAGATTTTATAAAAAACACAAACCGATGAACTAGTGTACATAAAAATACATACAAGAAAATACAAGAAAAAGTGCTAATCCTAAGCATAGTACTTCTTCAGGAATCTTATTCCCATCAAAATCAATCAATTCACATGCACCCTTCTTTAAGAACCTTGACATGACATAAGGCCCAACCACATGGACTTGAACTTTCCTACCCCCAGGGGTTCTTTGTCTTGGTCCCAGAGCAAAACAAGTCCCCCTCAGAGAAAATTCGAGGCTTGACTGACATATCATATTGGATTTTGACCCTATTTTTGTGAGCTTGATTTGTTGTCAGTGCATCTCTATGCTGCTCATCAAGATGTTCTAAATGTACTAGATGTTCTTCAAGCTCCGTCGTATCAGGAAACACATGAATAGCTATTTTCAAGGACGGGATTTCACATTCAAACAGGGTAACAGCTTCCACTCCATGAATGAGTTGGAAGGGGGAGAAACCCATAGCAGTTTTTACATTAGTTCGATATGCCCAAAGTGCGGGGTATAGCATGATATGCCAATTAGAATGGGCTGCATCAATAGTACGTTTGAGGATAGTCTTCAAAGTTTTATTAGCAGCCTCAACCTGACCATTTGCTTGAGGATAGTACGAAGATGAATGTTCTTATCTGAATCCAAGCATAGTGGTCAGTTCCGTCATCATGCTATTTTTAAAATGACTGCCATGGTCAGTGACAATCACCTTGGGTATACCAAACTATGCTATAATTTGATTGAACACGAAAAAATCTACAGTTTCCCCGTCGGCTTTAATGGTAGGCATTTCCTCTGCCCATTTCATAAAATAGTCTATAGCGACAGTGATATATTTGTGCCCCCCATCCAAGGCTCAGTTACATGTCACGTAATCAATCACCCACTTCATGAAGGGTCTCACAAAGACAACGAGAAATAACGGAGCAGGATGTGACTGCATCTTCCTCATGTAAAGCTAACAAGGATGACAACGCTTCACAGCTTCCACACAATCCTTGAAGATTGTGGGCCAGAAAAAACCGATACGTAGTATCTTCTGGGCCATTGCTAACCCAGATAAATGACCCCCACATGCTCCACTATGGGCATCATTTCGGACAATCTCCGCTTCCTTATGGGTAAGACATCAACGCAAAATGGAATCTACCCCCCTATGATATAAAGTATCTCATATGATAAGTTAGTTCTTAGCATGAAGGCGTAGTTTACGTCGTTCCTCCCACGAAGAAGCTGCAGGATACTTCAAAGTCTGGAGATATATAAGTATATCTCCGTACCAGGGGTCAAATGTGGATATCAAGAAGATATGCTCATCTAGAAATGAATCTTCTTCAATGACTACATCTTCTTCCGTTGGATATTTTGCTATAAGCTCAGCAAAAACTAAGGATTTTTTAGATTTAGCGGATTGGAAATACAAGTCAAAATCTTGGAGAATGACTATCCATTTGTTAAATTTCCCCCCAACAATTCATCGGGACAAAACATATTGAAAAGGATTAACATCTGCCACTATAGTTTTAGTCCTTAGTAAAATGTAGTGATGTAACCTCTGAATAGCATAGACAATTGCTAAGGCCAACTTCTCGACGTGGGAGTACCTGATTTTAGGTCTGGCTAAATCACGGCTAAGATAGTAAAGGACATGCTCCTGGATCTTATCATCCTCCTGGACCAGGAATACCCCAATGGTCGACTCAGACACGGCCAGATACAATATAAAATCCCTAGAGTAATCTAGCAGACGCAGTAAAGGTGCCGACAATAAAGCCTTTTTCAGTGCCTCGAAAGTGAGTTGTGTAGTTTCATCCCATACAAATGGGGTGTCCTATTTTAGCAGGTGCATGAAACCCTTGGTAATATTGGCATAGTTTACAATGAAACGTCGAAAAAAAATTGAACTTTCCCTGCAGGCTCTGAAGTTGCCTGATAGAATGAGGAGGAGGCATATTTACAATGGCCTTTGCTTTTAATGGATCCACTTGAATGCCTCTATTAGAAACAATGAATCCGAGCAGTCTCCCTGACTCGACACAGAACATGCACTTGTGGGGATTCAAGCGAATCTTATAGTATCTGCATCACTCAAATATTAACCTTAGGTGATCTAGATGGTCAATCCTCTTACGAGAATGTGTAAGCAGATCATCAAGGTAAGGTTCAACAATGGATTTGATATCATGGAAGGAAAATTTCATTGCCCGTTGAAAGGTTACCCCAGCATTTTTCAATCCAAAGGGAATTTTTTATACCCAAAGGTACCCCAAGGACAAATAAAAGCAGTTTTATGTTGGTCTTTCGGTTTTATTTGAATTTGATTGTATCCGAAGAAACCATCCATAAACGACAAAACTTCACTTCCCACGCAAGCATCTATAATTTGATCTATAAATGGTGTGGGATAGTTGTCCTTAGGACAGGATTTATTCAAATCTTGAAAGTCAGTACAGATGCGTATGGTCCCTTGCTTCTTATCAATAGGAATAGGGTTGGATACCCATTCCGTCAAGGCTATGGGATAAATAAAACCGGATTTCAAAATATTTTCAACTTCATCCTTCATAGCCACCGCTTTACATGCATTAACAGGTCTTAACTTTTGCTGAACAGGTTTAGCATTAGGGTAGGTTCAGATCTCGTGCTCACCTATCGATGGATCAATGCCTAGCATCTCCTCATATGACCAGGAAAAAATGTCGCAGAACTCCTTGAACAAGGAAGTATAGATTGCAATCTTCTGAGGAGAGCAGTTTGCATCGATATGTATATTTTCCACAACATCAGGATTTACAGAGATGTTGAAAGGGATAGTAGTGGAAATATTTTCCATATTCCCCTTAGTAAACATTCCTTCCCTTGGTAAGGGATTGATGGGTATATCAACATTGTCTGCCAGTCTCATATGAAACTCTTGATTCTCTATCCTGTTTAGCTCTGGAAGAAAATAGGATCAATGATGAAGATCTTCACAGATTTTATCACGTCCACACATGGCTTCTAGAATGGCTTCATCAGAAGGTAAAACCATATCTAAACAATCTATAGAATTCAAAGAGTTTTCTACCCAAGCAGGCAAATAGATTTCTTCCAGATCCTCTGAGACTGTGAGAGGGTCTAAAATGGGATCAACAGTGGTTTGAGTGATAGCTTGGTAAGCCACTTCCACTGCTGATAAGGGCACTTTCAGTTCATGGGGGGGAGGGAGAACCCAAGGATCAGTCCTATCAATAACCGTGGCTATGGACTTCCCCACACTAGTAGAACCTATATAGTTAATCGGGGCTGGAAGATCAAATGTTCCCATCAACGATGCATACATTCTAGCCCCCAAGCTCTCAGTAATAGGTTTCACCTGATCAACCAATGGCATAGTGGACTCATTAGACTCCATGCGGCCTTTCCGAGTAAAATTGAGTTGGTCAACAGTAACCAAATTCCCTTCATGTGGAAACACTACCACCCGAAAGACGGTCGATGCAATAGCAGACATGGCATAAGTCCAGCTTCTTCCCAAAAGCAAATTATAGTCCAAAGGTGCATCAATCACTTCCACCTCAAAATATGTCGCTTTCCCTTCTAGCTTAGTTTCAAAATCTGGTAGGATACCATGTAGACAGAATGACCTTCTATCGAAAGCAGTAAGCAAAGTGTTTCACGGGACCAGCTCTGTGGATTCGAGAGCTTTCCAACATGACAAGGACATAACTCATGTAGAAGCACCCTCATCAAAAACTACCCTTCCAATGGTCTTTCCACCATGGATGACATCTATTGATAAGCATACATGGTAAGGTAGGAAAATTTTAACATCAAACAAGTGAAATTTCGCTATGAAACTCGATGAGTCCATGCTTCCTAAGGCTGCTAAGAGCGCATCTTGCTGGGCAGGACAGCTCTGTAACACATCTAAAGCTGACATTGCACAAGGGGTTTGGGACAAGTCTTCAACCACAGAGTAGTTTGAAGCAGATCTAGCATTAGGGTTATGCAATCTCTTCTTAAAGACACCTTTCGGTATCTTAGGCATAGTTTCAGTAGGCTTCTCGATCATGAGAGGGTTAGAATTTTCACCTATAGACTTACCCTTCTCAGAAGTCTCTTTTTCATAGTTTTTATTCCTAGTCTGTAGCAAAGTTGAAGATAGAACCATGTTGATATAATTGGGGACAGGGGAATTTGGAGTGCCCCCTGCTACATTAGACGCTGAAGCAAAATTCTACCCTTGGAGAAATGGATCCTTCAGGACATCCGGTTGTTGAGCTTTTTCCAGCTTCTGGGCTTGTTCCATAAGGGGAAAAAGATGGGTGAGGTGATCCTCATGGCACAACTTACATGGGAATTTCACCTTTTTCTTTTCTTTCTTGCCCCCATCAGCACTATTTGCGGGCTTCTACTTGTTTTGATTTCCCTCCCCTTTCTTTCCTCTCTTCTTCTTCCCACCAGGCTATTGATTGCCCTTCTGAGATGTTTGTGCAAAAACATTTGCATTTTGGGGTGAGGGGAGAGCCTTTGCTTCCTCTACCATAGAATGTTTGACAGACAGTTGATGGAGTTGTTTGGCCAAATATTCTATAGTGGGAGAGTTTACAGACCCAACCACACCATCGACATGGGGTCCAGTCTTAGGTTTCTCTGCATCGTGGGTTGGCCTCGGTGCCTTAGGAATAATCTCATACAAGATCCCAGATTGAGAATAAATCAAATCCAACTGCTGGGCCCTAAGGATAACTTCTTCCTCATTCGTCACTCCTGAAGTAGATATGTCCTTAGATATATAAGGCAATAATGATTTAAGGAACCATTCTAGTAAGAACTCAAGAGGAATAATGGCTTTAATAAGGCTCTTTTGCCTCCTCCACTCTTGGATGTGATTTGAGATGTGGGTAGCCTTGTTCTGCTTGAAGGTAGATAACAAGTCTGTTCTGAAACCGTATCAGATCGAAAGCTGGAAGTGGCTAAGGAATGCATTAGCCAAGTCCCAAAAATTACTGAATGCAGCAGAAGGAAAATCAATGTACCATTTTGTTGCAGCACTCATTAAGGTTCCTTTGGAACAGCCTCAACCTAATTGAATCATCATTCAGCGGATTAGAAGAACACCATAAATGAACCAGGATCTTCACCAACTTTGCCTTAAAATTTTGGGATGTTCGATGGCAATTTGGTGGGGACAGGTGGCCACGAGGGGTCATGCCTCACCGGGTCGTTCATCAATTTAGACAAATATGGAAATTTTAACGTTGCCAGGAATAGAAGCTTAGGTCGAACCGAAGCACTAAAAGTGCCAGAATGGGGATTAGAGGGACTTTCCCCCAAATTCCCATAAGTGAAGGTGGGGTTTCCCCCTGCCACTGGTTGTGAAGTGGATGGGTTACTTTGGAACGGATTCCATTTCTAAGCCACAGGATTATGGGTGGGAGGTGCAATATAAGAGGTTTCGGCTGCCCCAGTCGAAACTGGGGTTTGAAAAATAGGAGCAGGTATCCCTCTGCTAAACAACAAAAAGGGAGAGCTCGTGAATGGGGCCAAGATCAGAGTTTGAAAACCTTTCCCATAAGAGGTAGTGTTTCCAAACTGCACTCCTACATAAGAGGGTGATGGGCCTATGTATGGAGAGGATGGGGGAATATGCCTCCCATTCCATGTAAATCCTTGGACAAAAGCCGAGGATCCTACCGAACCACTCTAGGAAGTGTGTGTGAAGGAGGAAGGAAAAGTAGGTATACTAGGAATCCCAGTAGCCATGCCACCAGGAGCACCTACCATGCTTGTGGGAAATGATGGTTGAACCACCCGGCCCGCTGGGGTTAAGGGCATAGTTGGTATACAAGATCTAGGGGCACTTACCAGGGGAGGTAGTACCCCTTCAGCCGGAGTGGCTGAGGTGAAAAAAAAAGAGCTTTCTCCTGTAGTAGACATTATCCTGCCCACAGGGACACCTAGCACAGGTGAATCAAAAGGCCGAACCTAGACAATCATAGGATCATTTAAGTCAGTCAAGGGTGTATTAAAATTCCTTGCAAACTCTTCATCCTGCAATTCTTTTATCTCAACTGTGTTAAAATCAAAATGGTTTGCCCTAAGTTCTGGTTCACTCATGACTTCACTTACTCCTATTGGTTCAAATGAACCGTCCGTGTCCAATATCCACCTTTGAGGTGGAGGTGGAGGTTCCAATGTGATGAGAGGAAGAAGGTTTTGCAACCTTCATGACCTTATAATAGGTTGGTCCTCCATGATTGTAAATTTGACAATTCAAACCCTAAGGTCTGCTAAACACAGACAAACCACAAAACAATCACTAGGAAAATTCCTAAAGTCTCAACAGTCAGAAAGGGTAAAATATATGCTTTCACAAGAAAATATGAAGAACAGTTACTTGGTTTCCTTGAAGAGGTTCTTAAACACAAATGGAGGAATCACCCACCACCATCCTACACTTTCAACAAGGGTTACCTTCCAAGCATGTCCAAGGTGAACCAGAAATAGCCTTCCAGTTTACCTAGGTATGAACCCTAGATATCAAGAGACTAGAGGCTACCTTAACTATACCAACAGTATGGTAGGACAGTCGCAAGCCTAATTCATATGCATGGGTAGGGTAGCTGAGCCCGAAACTCTGTCTAGGACAGAATCCCTAGATGCTCAAAAGTCCTGATTTACATTTCGATAAGGAATCGGATGGTTATCTCCTCAGTCCAATGCCTCCACATGGCCTCATGCTTGACTCACGTTTGAGAGGAGCTTCCCAGATACTATCGATAAAGAGAAGGGTTTACCTATCGATTGGTCCACTATGTCTGAATTTTAAAACTTATGGGAAGTCTACACTTCCTATCCCACAAGTCTAGCCTAAGCTAGTAGGTGTATGGCCCTAAAAAATAAAAATTACTAATAGATTTTAATTATTGTGTTCATTTTAAGGGCTATTTTTTACTTAGAAGACAAGCAGAGTGAAAGACTATGATGTTTTTGACTCGATAATAAATATAAAAAGCAAAGGTGTATACTTCCAAAGCAAAATATCACTAAAAAGAAACAAGCTTCTTTTCTTTTTGTAAATGTAAATTGATGAAAATGCAACAATAAAGAGAAAACTAAGACTATATTTTTGTAGTTTTTTGAGATTATATTTTAAAAACTGAAAATAAAACTACTATATGCAAATCAAATGCAATAGCTTCTAAATGTTTTCTTTTCACTTTTTTAAAATGCTCAAAGACTACTATGCACCTAAATGCACAAAACTTGAGTATGCTTGAATTAAACTAACTGTATAAAGTAAGCAAAGTGAAGTAAATAGATTAATAATACCAAATATCAACCATATAAAGAATACTTGGAACCCTAGCTTGGGTGGACACAATAAAAGAAAATCACTAAGATCAAACAAAGGCAAGTGGCAAACCAATCACTATCTGAAAATAGAATGGGATATACGGTGTCTAGAACCCTAATCACTGATTCAGACAACCAATCATTCAAACCTATAACCCAAGAAGGCAAATCCACTTCAAGCTGCTAACAAAAAGACAATACAAACAATAAGAACTCAAGGGATTTACAAGAAAGCACAAGCTATGGCCAACAAAGTCATCAAACTCATAGTGCAATGCTTATAAGGAAGACCAACCAGAAAACAAAATTTAAAGAGGGACAGGGACAAGCAAACCCTAGCCCAAAAAATTCAATGCTCAGGCTTGTATGCGACTGTGTATAAGGGCAACCCACGTACTGTACGCGACTATCCTCGAGAGCAACCCGCGTATGCAGGCCTTTGTACACAACTGTATGCAATAGAAACCCACGTACAGGTGCAAAATTTTCTAATAAAAAGAAAAAATTTCAAGGTCTTCAAACACCACTCTAAGCATGAACCAAGACAGGACACCACACATAGAATCAAGGAAAACACTGGGCAATGGTCAACAGAAATAAACCACATTAGTCTGGGCTCCCCAACGGAGTCGCCAGTTCTATTGTTTAGGAATAAACACCCTTGTAACCTAGGGTCTGGGGTTACCAACGTACTTCTAAAACTTGCAGACAATCAGCTTTAAAGTATAGAAAAGGAATAGGAAGAAATGTTGAACTCACCCAATTAACGACAGTTGATCCAAACGTTCTCTTCTCCCACTCTGCTTCTCTCCAAAGCTTTTAGGGATGCACCTCCTTCACCTGCAAAGAGAAAATTCTCCAAGTACAATATTATACATGTATATATGAAAAGTTAGATGAACAATATATAGAGTGCTTAATTAAAAATATTCATCAAACATGATACATGAAAGAGACTCAACACAAAGTTGTAAGAAGAATTCTATTTATTAACAATAGTGAATGAGATAAGTGTACAACCCAACGCATGAGACAAGAACTCCTCTGCAACCAAAGGATTATGAGTTCTGCTACTCCAAAGACTTCTGAAGATATACCACCAGCATAACTTTGCTCTCTAAGTATGATTGATTATTTCCCTCCCCAAGGCCTCTATTTATACTTTGGGAAATAGGGTGGTTTCGAAGGTTGAGGAGGTTGAGACAGTTGAGATAGTTAATGATTAGGACTCAACAAATATCCATTAATCATGTTTTATTATTTTTAATGTCGAATGGATGTGTACGTGACTATTGATACTGGAAGCCCGCGTATGACATGCGAGTTGCTATAAGGGAAACCCACGTATAGATCTGTAGGCGAGTTGCAATGAGAATAGTTGCGTATAGTACACGGGTTGTCAAAGAAGATAGTCACGTATGTATGTGAGCTGTTGTGGAGATAGTCATGTACGGAAATCAACATATGGAAAGGTAAAATGGGAAGCTGGCTGGATAGTGAATGCATCTCATGTCATGCCCATCTATAGTGTTTAGGAAACCTTCAATCCATAAGTGTCCTTTTGTGTACCAACATATGAAGTATCAGCACTCAGACGAAGAAGTGCCATTTGGGTTGATAACAATACCCACTCCATACCACAACAAGTGCAAAACAATGAGTTTTATAACAAGATATTTCCACACCCTAGCCATCTTTCGAATCAACAACAATCACAATTTCCTATTGATTTAATATGCACTCCACACAAACATGACAAAATTAAAGAACATGATATTCCATTTAAGAAAACATTTAGAAAACACATTTCAAGAAACACACATTCAGTAATATTCCATTTAAGTATTGAAGTAGAAAAAGAAAGTAAATGAAAACTCTAACATGGGCATGTACACCAAAATTTGACAAACAAAAACTTCTTTCATCCTTTTAAAAGTAATATTGAACATAATTGTTGAACTAGGAAACAGTTCAGTAACCCTCAATAACCATGCTTCAAGAACGCATAAAGAAATATTTGACAATTGATAACTTCACATAGATTTATCCCAACCATTCAGCATCCAAACCATTCACCACACCTGAAGATAAGAGAAATTAGAATGAGTATAAAATGAGTATGAAATTTATACAAATGAATCAACAATGATACAAAAAATACTACTTTATAAATAAGCTATAAGATAGTAGTACAAAAGATAAGATAAATTATACTGGTTTGAAAACTTCACCCTATTTAAATTTTTAATGAAATCCTCAAAAAAATTGTGGTCACTTTCTTCTAACTTGTATGTGTCTTTCTTGATATTGTATGATAGGTTTGTCATTGCTATAACAGATTCAAGTTGTATGAATAGAGGATCTGTTGAATCATACTTATACATGTGTTTCCCCTTTATTCTATTGCACCAACAACATTGAAGCTCAACACCTTCAGGCCTATCCAAAATATTAATGTCATTATGGTAACCAAACACATATTACCATCCTTCTTTCTTATTCTTTGAACTCTTCCAGTGTATCAATTCCCAGAAGAAATGTCATGCTTTGTACTTTGAGATACACCTTTTCTTGTACTACATTCATCTACAGCTGTAGACTCTCTCTCAAACAACACCACACAATCTGATCCAATTCCAAAACCAATTGCAACACCCTTTTTGGGGGCCCTCTCATCTCGCCTGAAGTATACTCCATTCCTCACTTTAGTCAATCTATCTTTCAATAATGTTGGGTTTCCATTCAATTGACTAACTAAACAAGATTTGTACATGTCCTTGCCATCGAGCTCCACCATTGGTTTGGTAGTTATGTTTACATTTTCATCAATGAAATCTAAAATTCCATCCAACTCGTGCCTCCACTCACTTTCCATTGTTTGCAATTCACTATCATTGAGTACCATAAAAGATGAATATTGGAATATGAATGTGGAATGACCCGGTGGAGAATTATCAACTACTTCATCCACATCTTCAAATGTTGGAACATTGTGATCCTCTATCCATGGTTTAAACCACCAAGAATATTTTGTGTGTCTTTTTGGTTGCATGCCAAGAACTTGTAAAATTCCATGTGCATCCTCCAATCCTATCTTAAGAGATTATATAATTTTATTATATGTGGAAATTGAATCATATTGTGACAAGACATCACCTTCCTCTATTGTTTGTTGATGTAATTTATTCCAGATACTCATTTGTTTCTTATGAGATTTATTGAAACGAATCCCTTGGGGATTCAATTTTTCTTCAGCAACTCTATTAAGGGTTCCAATAGCATGAAGTAAGTCAGAAAAATAATATGCCCTCTCTACTCTAACTATGCCACCAACTTTTCTAAAGAATTTATCACATACATCTAATCCAGCCAGGTACAATGAACATGGTAAGTTAGAGTATTGATCACGAAATAATCTCATCAACAAAACCGCAAAGTGGCAAGAAATTTTCACATCTTGATATTCCTTTCTACTAATGAAATTAATATTGGCATTAATATGTTCATGTTCTTTGACCCAACATAGCCATAAGGTGAAGAAATGATGGACTCTTGAAGAATTTCACAATCTTTCCCAAAAATTTAAACTAGGAGACAAAAAAATATCAATATAGTTAGCAATGATTTCTAGGTAGGTCTCTGTACCCGATGTCCTCTCTATCCTGCCACATGTACTTCTCATTTCCTTCAAGCACCTATGGACATGTCTTGAAGCAATGTGCTGTGCTAAACCCCAGTTTTGGCGATTAATCCTCTCTATATCCTCAGTTTTAAGCTGGTGGTCATCCACTTTAAAATTGTTATAAACCATTCTTACATGGTTAAAACTAATCAACTCTTCTCTAACAATCAGATATCGTCGACCACTAAACAAAGGATTCACTATATTTTTTCCATTGTGGATGTAATCTTGGTCATGAAGTCCTGTTACTTTAAAGCCATCATACAATTCAATTAGCCTCCACCATTCCCAAGGAATTTTATATCCCATGCATGTCGTTGAGTAATAATCCTTTAGCATAAGCATTCTTCTCCTACTATCCCCATCTAAGGAATGACCAATAATAGGTCCTAAAAAATATTCCACGTGTTTCTTCCATAGGTCTTCTAATTTTTCCCATTGTCGATGGACAAAATTCACATCAAACCTGTTGCACGTTGGATGAACAACCACAACCAAATGAGGACACTTCTCATGTAAATGGTTTGCAATAATAACGCGTGCATAATGGCCAATCACACAATTCTTGAAGGCATCTGTAATAATCTCATAGCCTGCAGCACCCTCACTAACTATCACCAAGAAATGTGATTGGCACTTATGTTCTTCTTTCTTACCACAAAAACCCACCAATGTATCACTTTTTTTTATCTACCCACCTTACATATTTTTTCACAATAGTTTCATCTTTAGCAAGGCATATGGGAATTGGGCCCTCTATACCATGTTTGTCTTTATAGGAAGCATAGACTTTTCTGATTGTCTCAAAAATCTACTCTTTCTCCCCTGGGATATATGTTAATGATTTTCTAACTTTCCTTAAAGTCATAGATATCGAAGGGCCATCTAGATTCAAGCTAATAAAGCTATGTAATATAGGACCTCCCCATAACTTAATCATCTCATAAATGGATTGAGTGGATGCACTATACCATCTACCTGACTTTGAACGAACTAGGTTGTGAAATATTTCTTGAACAAATTCCCAAACTGCATCTTTACCTTGTAATTTTCCTTGCTTACGAGCCTCACACACATCCTTGCAAAACCTAAACACCTCCTTCCTTCCTGCACATTCGAACAACTTTTCCCTTAGAGACATTGTTCTAATAGACAATGTAGCAACCTTTGTCCTCTCCCACCAAAGAGATCTCATTGTTAACCTATGTGTATCATTTGCGTCTCTTGCAACAATTTTGAGTTCAGTTTGAGTCAAATGGTCCAACCTTCTCCCTTTCCCTCTATCTCTCCTGTGTCTTTTCATGTTGCTCCTTGATTCACAATATAAATGCATTTGAATGTCATCAGAATTAGGTATCATCTTACAGAAATTGCATGTCAATGAATCAAAAGGTATTCCTATTTCAGAAACCCTCTTGCAATGAATATGTCTGTATGTACCATTAATACAACATTCAGTACCATGATAATTTAGTGTTCTCCTGGTATGTTTCTCTATAGCCCACATCTTCCCACCATGTTGGTCATCCATTCAAAACCTTTTTGTCCAATATCTCAGCTCTTCTCTCAAGATAGGGATCCCAATACCCCCAACATAATAATATTGGAGGAGTTATTTGTCCTAGAACAAGATGAAAAAGCACATTGGCTAATGATCTACTAACTTCTAATAACAAGTAATAAAAAATAAAGTAATGTGCATATTCAAATTTAAATTAGATTAAAACTTGGATAATTAACACACCTGAAGTACAAGCATGTGGACTTGTAGAAGCCCCATGTAATGGTGATGGTAGTGATGAGATCAAGAACTTTTTCAAACTTTGTTGGGACTTTTCATTGGTAGGCTTCTTCAGTCTCCCAACTGTTCCACTCTTCAACACAACTATATCATGTGAAGACTCAATCGTAGTATTAGTAGTGTTCTTCTTTGATTTCATGTGTTCATTTAGAGAATTGACAATATTACCACTTGCTGGCACCAAAGAGAACCATCTATTGCTTCGTGTACATTCCACTCTTACTTTTTTCTTGTCCTCATACTTTGCAAGTGTTGCTTCCACCACCTTGAGAAAATTAGGCTCTTGTGTTTGGTTGAAATCATGTAGAAGTTTGACTGCTTGATCAATCTCAAGTTGATCTCTAGGAACTGTTGTCTAATTTTCTTTGTTACCTGAAGGAATTTTGTTAATTCCCAACATTGAAATGTGACGTTGATGGAACCCTATTTTCGTATGATTGTTTTTGAAGTTACAAACTGATCGCGGTGCCAAGGATACTTCCCCCGTTCCATAATCAATTCCATGGATTTCACAACGGATATTTATATTAGGTTTTCCATTTTCTGAATATACCTTTAGTGTTAGCTTCTCCTTGACAAACTCTTCCACTAAAATATTCACTTTATATTCCCAAGATGCCAATACATTAGGATCAACCACAACTCGTTCCACAGACTCAGACACATTACCAAATCTTGGTTGTTTATGCATAGGTTCCTCCACATTCCCTTCAATGTTTTCAAATATTGGTATTCCTTCTATTACATGTGATTCCAATGTTTCAGAAACCATCGTGCATACTTTCCTCTTAATTCCCACATTTGTTGTTGCAGGTTTCGTTTTCTGCTCTTGCTTTGGATTTGAAGGAAATCCAGTTGAGCCAATAATAAAATCAAAAGGATATTCAATGACTTCATCATTCACAATTTCACAACGGATATGAGCATATGTACAACCTTTTTGATACTGGACTATGCCAAGGGCACAATTCTCTTCACCAATAAAAATTCCAAAGTCCTCAACATCACTTGGATCCATCTACATTTCCATCCATGTGTTAGTTGGTTAAGAAATGAATAAATTATAACATTTTTTTCAAAAGTTTGTATATAATATGGCTACAAAATGAGGTGAGTGCATCCATAAATAAATGAGAAAAAAGATTAATTCAGATTTACACATGCATATTAGTTCATTAATAAAACAGAGAGCTAGGAAGCAAGGTATGGACTTTCAATTCAAATCTCTAAAAGGATGAATAAATCTTACTATCAGGATGAAACACCTTGAAACAAAATGTATTGTTACTAGCTTATTCAAATAGTCCTCCCCAAACTGAAGAGTCAACTTCAATGTACTTGCAGAAGATCAAAAGGTGATCAAAACAAGAGATGAAAAAACATAGAGGTGATCAAAGGTCTTTGTTCTTTTTGGAATTTAGTCTTGTTATTTTTGATAAAAATGTTGCAAGCATTACAATCCACTATAGGAAATGATAAAAACATCCTAGTTTACTAATATTCCCAACCTGTAATCCTAAGCTCTATTCTACATGGTGTTTTGCCTTGGGGTAAGAGAAAAAACTTAGTAATAAGTGAACTCGCCTAATAACTGAAGAATGGTCCAAGCAGAGATAAATTTTTTCAATAGTCACTCACAAATATCAATTAAACCATTTTGGAAACTTCCTACATAATTGCAACAAATCTTACATTCACTCCCTAGATCTTTGAGAGCAATTTTTCATCCACAAGGTGAAGATTATGTAGTTGTTAGAGCTTCCACAGCTTGGCAACACAATGAAATTGCATCCATAACACTTTAAGCGACCTATATCTCTCACATTAGTGTGAATAGGTATTGTAGCTCTAATGATAGGTAGAAAAGAGAAATCAACAAGATTTTCGAAGGGAGGCATTTAATTTCACATCATAATCTTAATATGCATACTCCTATTAGCATCAACATTGTAGACCTAGTCAAACTGATGTAGATAATGTTGGAATTACTCTTACACAAGTTTTTAGCTATGTAGAAGATATGTGATGACACATCCTTTGTGTTATCTACTTTTTTTGTACCATAGTTGGGTTATCTGAGGAGCCGCCGATTACCAGACTTGTTCAAAGTCTGATTCCAGTGTATCAGTTGATCCGTCTGCTTGTCTAGTCAATATTGGATACTTACTTTTTTATTTGAATAATTTTGACCATGGCCCCATGGGGTTTGTAATAAAATGTGCTAGTAAGATATTTTTGAGTGGTTCGGTCTCCTAAGACGTAGAATCTCAAATAGGGTGTTCCAGGGAGTTTTTTTCCCCTGACAATTATGTTTTTCCTTCAACCGAGTATAATTGACGAGGCTTTCTCCCGCTTCCTCCAAAGATGGAATGCCCAATGTTGAATTCTAGGCCTTGGGTGGTTATTAGAGCCCAACTAAGTGTTATAATCCTACTAGACATTATTTATATAGATCATGGTCATGTCCTAAGTCATCTGGACATATAAAAAAATTTCCAAAAAATCTTTTTCGAACGGGAAAAAAATATTTTTTTTAATTTTTTAATTTTTAATTACTTTTCCTAAGTTTTTTGGGTTAATTTTTCCATAAAATAAATGGAAAAAACCCCTTCGTGGTAAATCGGTCATCTATACTCTGAATTCAGTGATTGGAGGCTCTAACCTTAAGCTAAAAATCATTCTTGATCAACCAGCCAGTCAGAACCAACTTTCAGATCAACAATTGGACACATAATGCCTTTTTTCTATAAAAAATCAGTCTTGAGTAAAGAAATGAAATTGTATTAAAAAAAATGATTATTTTGGAGAAAAATAAAACTCTCCAAATTAATCCAAATTCAGTAAAATAAAAGGCTAAATGACATCTCATGGAGCACTTATGATGATTGGATTTATCATAACTCAGCTTCACTCATCATTAAGAGAGCAATTAATTTATTATCAGTTATCAGACATGTCATCTCCACCTAATTATGAGATGGAGAGCTCTCATTGGTCCGTTGATTTGATCAAGGTAAATACTAAAGCTTACACCATCAGTAGGCTTCCTAGACCTAACAAAGTAGGTTTCCAAACCTAGCAGGCAACTTTCCTATGTAGTATGGTGCCTCCTTTAGCAGCTCACGCCCCTCTCACTCTTGAGGGTGCCTTCCACATGTGTGGGCTCATCTGTGGATGGATTTTAGTGTTTGGGGTTGGAGTGGGGGCGCCTTGCTTGGGTGGAGGCCTCCCCTCACTCCCGGTTCTCCAATTTAGGTTTGGACCTCTGTTTGGTGGCCAGGCTGGTTAGGGTTTGAGGTTTGGTTTTAGGGTTTTAGCACTCTGTCATTATATAAATAGAGGCTCTTTCAGCTCTGTCAGGGTGGATGATTGATGTAAAGAACCTTTGATAAAATATTGTAATGCTTGTTGCTCTTATGCAACCTATTTTGTAATAAAGAAAGGCTTTGGAGGTTCGTGCTGTGTGGATCCTCGGTACATATGTTCCTGCTAATGAGGTGAAATTGTTCTAGTTTCTTTACTTTTGATAATGTGTGGGTATTAATACATGCTTTAGAGGGCTTCTATAAGCATGCAGGAATAGGTATTTGTAGCTTCAAGTTACCTGTTTATTTCATTTACTTTCAAAACCTCAAAGAGCATTGTTTTATTCAACTGTATTTCATGCTTTTGAGATTTGATTAGTAAATAATACACGTTTTAACCCCCATGTTGCCAATTGTATAAGATTGTTTTGCATATCACTTCATTGTACCAAGTAAGAGGCTGAGCTAAGTTGCATCTACTCTTCTTGGAGCAAAGCATATGTACCTAGCAGCTGCATGCCATTGGGATCCAAAGTGATTTCAGGGATTCAAGATCCAAGTGGTTCATCTTCTCCATTCACCCTAAAGTCAAATTTTCTCATTATTTTACTTTATGTTGCAAGCAATATCTTGATCTATAAAGTAAATCTTTTGCATCTACTTGCTTCCATTTCTAGATCTAGGAAGTGTTCTTTCTCTTAGATTTAGTTGGTATTTGAAGCAGCACAAGGTTCATATATTTTGCTCAAATGCTAGATATATTTTTGTAGTATATTATATTGTTTAACCCATCATTTTGCAGGTAAATAGCTCGCTGCTTTTTTCTCTCTCTATGATAGATTAAGTGGTAAAACTTGCAAAAAACTAAAGAATTAAGCTGCAAAAAACCTTCCATTGGTCCTCTTCTTAATCCCTTTTCTACCAGCCGCTTTGCTTTGTCTCTTTTACCTCTTCTTCATCGCTGCCCCGTTAGTACTCTTTTTACCATCCCTTTTTCTCTTTTTGGACAGCCCTAGTGTGCCCTAGCTTTCTTCCCTTTTTTGCCTCTTTTTTCCCTAGTTTTTGGGCTTCCCTTAACATTGTTTTTGGCCATTTATTTTACTTTTTGTCCGTTGTCCTGTCTTGCATTTTTTATGACAGCCACTTATTTCCTCTTTCACTGTCCTGTTTTGCATTTTTTATGACAGCCACTTATTTCCTCTTTCGCTGCCTCGTTTTCTTCAATTTTGTTCATTCCTTAGCTTCTTAGTTGGCTTCCCTATTCTCCCTTTTCTTTGGTTTTGACTCTTGCTTAGTTTGTTTGCCTTCCTTCTCTCATCTTCTTTTGTTTCAGCCCTCTTTTATTCGCTCCTTTTTACTCTCTTCAAACTTCTTCCCTTTTCCCTTTTCATAGGTTTTCGGAAAGATCTCAAAAGTAAGAAATAAAAGGCACTCTCCTTTTTTACAAGTTATAATATTAGTAGAGTTACTTTGCCTTCATTTGAAAAGTCCTTTCAAGGATCAAAATCCTTAAGACACATTGCATAAAGTTTAATAAAAGATCTCTATTTGAGTGGGGTTTTAAAGTCCCCACTCTCATCCTCCCCCATTTGGGGAGGATTGTGTTGTGTGTATGCTTTGATTAGTGCTAGTTTTTATCATTCATTTACATTTCATGCTTAGATCACTAATTGTTAATTCATCACTTTTAAGTTGATTACTCAGTTTAATTATTTATGTTTCTAAGTTAATCAACTACCCAAATCTCTTAAATCTCACCATAAGGTGGATCAAGAGTGCTCTCTATCGGAGAGTTTAAGCAACTAATATCATCTTGTGCTTGTTTAATCAATTAATAATCCACAAGTAAGACTCTTGAACTTGCAGAAACACAAGTCAAGAGCACTCTCTATTAGAGAGCATTTTAGATTTTGCATAATTCCTGCATTAGCTTCATATAGATTAGCTAAGTCTCTTGAACCACAGTCATAGGACGAGGTCAAGAGCTCTCTCTGTCAGAGAGTTTTAATTAATTAACTTAATAAAATTCGCAACTCACACCCCTTTCCTCCTTGCCAGAGTATGCTCATGTGGGAAAATTCCAAGTGTGGGCATCGGGCTACCCAATCTGGGCACTGGTAGTTAAGTTATTAAACACTTACCTTTGATCCTAGACAGTCTGTCATGTCTTCGAACGGAGCCACTGAAGGTATTTCCGGTTAGGACATCCAACTACCATAAGCGAAGATCACAAGTAAAAACTCTTAAAACTTATCAAAAGCACTTACAAAACCTAACATTCACTGGCATATTTTGGGATTCACATCATATTTACATTCGAAGCATCTCTGATAAGTTTACTCCATAGGAATTGGTCCTATCTTTTATGCACTGCTAATAATCTAGGCCATTTGTCCTTTGAATGTTTTATTATAAATCATATCTGTGAATGCTTTATCTATTTCGTGAATTTCTCAAATATTTGTCTATCTGTCAATTTCGGTGATAGAAACGTGGATTTCTTTGTATTGTGTTCAATTCATCACATTAATCATCTTAAATCACAATAACTCCTAAACAACACCCATTCGCATCTGAAACATCTAAAAATTAACTTAAAGATTGAGCCATAGAAAACTCTTTATTAGGGACTACCCCCCTTGGCTTCGTTAGGAGTTAGCCTAAACGAAGGAGCTAGGAGTAGGTGACAGTACCTAGTTCTGTGCTTGCCCCCAAGGTCACACCTCTCCCACTTTCCCAAGTGAGGAGACAACTTTCGGAATATTTTTGCTGCTGGTGTGTAATTGACGGAGAACATCTTTTGGTGTCGTTGCGCGGGAAAAATTTATTTTGTTCTTGGACGACCTTTGTTTCTTTTAGTTTTTTACCGTTTTCCCCCTTTTATGGTAGATTTTTAGTCCAATCACTCTCCGAAATTAAAATTAATTCCACCTGGCGACTCCACTGTTAGTTAACACCTCAAGGTATTCTACTAGAAGAAACTCTGAAGGTTTGTTCGATTTCATCCCTGACCCTGAAAAAGTCTATAAGAGGAGGATGAACAAACTAGCTTCTCATAGGATCCTTGCAGAACTTGGTCTGAGTCTGTTTCAGACATCCATCTTTTATTTCCAGAAAAATTAGAAAATTTGCAAAACAATAACTGTTTCCTTGACACAATGGGTGAGTTTTTTACTCGGCTCAATTTTACTCAGATAGCAGGTCAGCCTCATGACATTCCCAAAAAAGCTATTGATAAGCTTGTCACTTTCACAGGAACTGATGCCTCTACCTCTGCTGAGCAACATCTCAGATATTTTTCAAAACACTGTGGTGCCTATGTCAGAGGTACTAACAAACATGAAGATTTATACATGACCCTTTTTGCTCTATATTTGGATGGTAAAGACAACAACTGGTATGATAATTTGTCAAACAATTATTTTACTACCATAGCAGACTTCAAGACAGCTTTCCTTGGAAATTTTGGAAGTAAAATGGAACCTAGACATCTAGTAGCAGCTTTGAATAGCATGAAGAAGTCTGAAATGGAAACCATGGATGAGTTCAATAATAGGTTCACAGAGTTGTCAAATTCCATCCCTGCCACTCATGCTCCTCCTGCAGCTTCCACTTTGGATTATTACATTGAAGCATTAAGTGGCAAGATCCAATACTAGATTAGAGACAAGGAGCCGACCACATTAACTCAAGCTTAGAATTTGGCCATTAAAATTGATAAGAATATGTAGTCTTCAGGAGAGTCAAACCTCCAGGGTTATTCAAGCTCTTCAAATCCTTTGAAAATTAATGAACCTAGAGACAAGGATCCTTTATCAGATATGAAGGATACCTATGAAAAAAATATGATTGAAATGAAAAGAGAGATGAAGAAAAATATGGAGGAAGCAGAAAAAAAACACTTAGCACAGTTGAAGGAGATTCAAAATAGGGTAATAACGATGGAAAGAACTCAAACTCAGCCTGCTCCTAGAACCTTCCTTTCCAAGACAACTTGGCAAAGAAATCCTCCCAACCATGAGCAGAGGCCCCCTCATCACCTAGATGCTGCTAACATGGTTGAGCAGTATAAACCATTTTGCAGAGCATGCATAGATTTCCATGAGGAATCTGGCTGCCACTATACGTGCTATATTCAAGAGCATGGTTTCCCAGAGGGTTGTGGTCCTAAAGCATCATCAAGCGAGCCTAAGTGCATAAACTATATCGATGACATGCATGATATTTCTGAAGAAAGTTGGAAAGAGGCAAAACAATATTCAAGAGAGCCTGAGTACATTAACACAGTTGGACAACTTCATCCTGTCACCATAGAAACCCTATGTCAAGTCGAAGATTATGGTCAACAATTGGATAACCTCACTAAAAACTTTGGTACTAATCCTACAAATGAGCATAATGATCATAGTTTGGAAGGTTTACTACCTTGTGACCTTTTTTTTGAAGAAGATGACTATGATCATGAGGAGGGATATAGCCAGAGATGTGATACAAGTGAGAAAGAATCCCTTACATATGAGATGGATGATAACTATGAGACTTTAATGGAAAATCAAATCTTAGAAGTTTCATGTCATGAAAGTCCTCCATGCTCTCTACTGGATGACAAGTATTTGGAAAGTTGGGTCCCCTACGATATCTTTGAAGCCCAACTTTTTGAAGAATACTGTTTTGAGCAGAATGAGTGTAGCCAGGGACTTGATACCAGTGATGAGGCATCTCTCATATCCGACATAGATGGCGATGATGATTATTGGACTTTTATTGAAAATCCAACCTATGATATTTTTGAAAATATGTTTGAGAATCTCATCTGTGAAGTGTCTAGTGAGGGGAGTGTTTATCCTAAGACTTATGAAAGTTGTAAAGAAGAACAGTAAGAGTTTTCATATGATCAGTCAGAATTGTACCTAAGTATCTGTAATAAGGACTTGAAAAAGCAGTGCAGTGAAGAATCAGATGGGATACAACTAGTTGAAGTTTTTTCTCAACCATTGTCTTCACATATAGATGTTCCTTATGTTTTGGAGCAGCTTGGGGCTTATACAACAAGTTATTATTTGATAAGCCTTGATGATCAGCATGATGGAGTAGTCGACCTGCTGCATCATCTCGATTTGTATATCATCGCTATCCAGTCATGGATAGAAGCATCATGCGCAAGCACCTAACAGTTTGGGAATAATTTTGATGACATTATTCATGCCTATGATTCCCCATCCAGCCTGCCCATTCTGGATCATCACGCAAGTTTGCATTTTTTGGAAATTGTGTCCTTACTTTGGCTGGTAACCAAAGACAAGGAAAAACTTTTTTATATTAATAAAATGCTTAGGTGGCTACACTGGATTTATGATTACACCTAACCTTTTTTGTATCATGCTTAGAGTAGGAAAATAGGCTCCTTAAAGTGAGCGTTTACTTTAGCATTTTCTTTATGTACTTAGAAATAAATAGATTTTTCAATGAAGTTTTCATTGAATAAAGCAACTTTTGGATCATTGGCTCTTTTTCATGAAACTTGTGCTACTAAGGTTTTTTTGTCAAGTTGAGATGTTTTTACAGGATATCAAAACCAGAGATTTTGGGGTACTCGTATGCTCTCCTTGCATAAGAGACTAGATCGAGCACACGTCTCGTAGTTGGAGCCAGATGTTATCTACTTTTTTGTACCATAGTTGGGTTATTTGAGGAGCCACCAGTTGACAGACTTGTTCAAATTCTGATTCCATTGTATCAGTTGATCCGTCTGCTTGTCTAGCCAATATTGGCTAGTCACTTTTTTATTTGAATAATTTTTACCATGGCCCCATAGGGTTTGTAATAAAATGTGCTAGTAGGATATTTTTTAGTGGTTCGGTCTCTTGAGATGTAGAATCTCAAATAGGGTGTTCCAGGGAGTTTTTTTCCCCTGACAATTATGCTTCGCCTTCAGCCGAGTATAATTGACGAGGTTTTCTCCTTCTTCCTCCGAAGATGGAATGCCCGATGTTGAATTTCGGGCCTTGGGGGGTTATTAGAGCCCAACTAAGTGTTATAAGCCTACTAGAAATTATTTAGATAGATCATGGTCATGTCCTAAGTCATCTGGACATATAAAAAAAATTCTAAAAAATCTTTTTCGAACGGGAAAAAAATATTTTTTTAATTATTTTATTTTTATTTACTTTTCCTAAGTTTTTTGGGTTTATTTTTCCATAAACTAAATGGAAAAAGCCCATTCATGGTAAGTCAGTCATCCAGACTCCAAATTAAGTGATTGAAGTCTCTAACCTTAATCCAAAAATCATTCTTTATCAGCCAGCCAGTCAGAACCAACTTTAAGATCAACAATCGAACACATAATGCCTTTTTTCTCAAAAAAGTCAGTTTTGAGTAAAGAAATGAAATTTTATTAAAAAAATGATTATTTTGGAGAAAAATAAAACTCTCCAAATTAATCCAAATTCAATAAAATAAAAGGCTAAATTACATCTCATGGAGCACTTATGATGATTAGAGTTATCATAACTGAGATTCAGTCATCATTAAGAGAGCAATTAATTTATTATCAGTTATTAGACATGTCATCTCCAGCTAAAGATGAGATGGAGAGCTCTCATTGGTCCAGTGATTTGATCGTGGTGAATACTGAAGATTACACCATCAGTAGGCTTCCCAGACCTAACAAAGTAGGTTTCCAGACCTAGCAGACAGCTTTCCTATGCAGCAGGGTGCCTCCTTCAGCAGTACACACCCCTCTCACTCCTGAGGGCACCTTCCACACGTGTGGGATCATCTATGGATGGATTTCAGTGTTTAGGTTTGGAGTGGGGGTGCCTTACTTGGGTGGAGGCCTCCCCTCCCTCCGGGTTCTCCGATTTAGGTTTGGACCTCTGTTTGGTGGCCAGGCTAGTTAGGGTTTGAGGTTTGGTTTTAGGGTTTTAGCACTCTTTCATTGTATAAATAGAGGCTCTTTCAACTCTATCAGGGTGGATGATTGATGTAAATAACCTCTGGTAAAATATTGTAATGCTTGTTGCTCTTATGAAACCTATTTTGTAATAAAGAAAGGCTTTGGAGGCTCGTGTTGTGTGGATCTTAGGTGCATATGTTCCTACTAATGAGGTGAAATTGTTCTAGTTTCTTTACTTTTGATAATGTGTGGGTATTAATACAT
Source organism: Pseudotsuga menziesii (assembly GCA_001517045.1). Lineage (NCBI taxonomy): Eukaryota > Viridiplantae > Streptophyta > Pinopsida > Pinales > Pinaceae > Pseudotsuga > Pseudotsuga menziesii. The sequence continues at coordinate 66,435 of LPNX010403945.1, forward strand.
GCTTTAGAGGGCTTCTATAAGCACGTAGGAATAGGTATTTGTAGCTTCAAGTTACCTGTTTATTTCATTTACATTCAAAACCCTCAAAGAGCATTGTTTTATTCAGTTGTGTTTCATGCTTTTGAGATTTGATTAGTAAATAATACATGTTTTAACCACCATGTTGCCAAGTGTATAACATTGTTTTGCAGATCACTTCATTGTACCAAGTAAGAGGCTGAGCTAGGTTGCATCTATTCTTCTTGGAGCAAAGCATATGTACCTAGCAGCTGCATGCCATTGGGATCCAAAGTGATTTCAGGGATTCAAGATCCAAGTGGTTCATCTTCTCCATTCACACTAAAGTCAAATTTTCTCATTATTTTACTTCATGTTGCAAGCAGTATCTTGATCTATAAAGTAAATATTTTGCATCTACTTGCTTCCATTTCTAGATCTAGGAAGTGTTCTTTCTCTTAGATCTAGTTGGTATTTGAAGCAGCACAAGGTTCATATATTTTGCTCAAATGATAGGTATATTTTTGTAGTATATTCTATTGTTTAACCCATCATTTTCCAGGTAAATAGCTCGCTGCTTTTTTCTCTCTCCATGACAGGTTAAGTGGGAAAACTTGCAAAAAAACTAAAGAATTAAGCTGCAAAAAACCTCCCATTGTTCATCTTCTTAATCCCTTTTCTACCGGCCGCTTTGCTTTGTCTCTTTTACCTCTTCTTCATCGCTGCCCCATTAGTACACTTTTTACCATCCCTTTTTCTCTTTTTGGACAGCCCTAGTGTGCCCTAGCTTTCTTCCCTTTTTTGCCTCTTTTTTCCCTAGTTTTTGGGCTTCCTTTAACCTTGTTTTTGGCCATTTATTTTACTTTTTGTTCGCTGTCCTGTTTTGCATTTTTTTATGACAGCCACTTATTTCCTCTTTCGCTGTCATGTTTTGCATTTTTTATGACAGCCACTTATTTCCTCTTTCGCTACCCCGTTTTCTTCAATTTTGTTCATTCCTTAGCTTCTTAGTTGGTTGCCCTATTCTCCCCTTTCTTTGGTTTTGACTCTTGCTTAGTTTGTTTGCCTTCCTTCTCTCATCTTCTTTTGTTTCAACCCTCTTTCCTTTGCTCCTTTTTACTCTCTTCAAACTTCTTCCCTTTTCCCTTTTCGCAGGTTTTCAGAAAGATCTCAAAAGTAAGAAATAAAAGGCACTCTCATTTTTTACAGGTTATAATATTAGTAGAGTTACTTTACCTTTATTTGAAAATTCCTTTCAAGGATCAAAATCTTTAAGGAAGATTGTATAAAGTTTAATGAAATATCTCTATTTGAGTGGGTTTTTTAAGTCTCCACTCTCATCCTGTTAGAATAATCAACCCATAGTATTTACCCACTTAGACATTATTTCATTTATTTTGTCTTATTTGCCTAGTCCATGAGTCCCACCATGTGCAAGTTGTCAATTGCCTATCCATAGAGGTCTAACTTGCCATTATTGACTCATGGAGCGCTTGGGAAAGCCTTAGGAATCAAATCTACTTTATTCCTGGCCTCCTAGGCGCCCATCTGTTTTTTCTGCTTTATTCCCTGCTTTTCAGTGTTTTAAGGCACATAGGAAAGCAAGACTAGGTAAAGTGAATCAGCTTTGTTGCCTCTTCCTCCTCCACTCTTACCTCCATGCAAAAGCATGTATGAGCTGTCATTTGACCACTCTTTAGCTTTCCCATGCGCCCTTGCTAATTCGTGGGGTCCTTGATAGATTTGGGATCAGCTTTTTACACCTATGGGGGATTTGCCTATTTTGGGTAAGCCTGCTTTATGCTAGATTTGGATGCTTCCTTATGCATTCGATTTGCTCATGTATTCTATATATTCAGCAGCCTATGTTATTACAGGGTTGGCTATTGTACACTCAGTTAATATAATTTTGTGTTACAGCTCCATATTCAGTCTCCATTGTTGATAATTTGCATGATCAATTGTTAATTGCTGTGAGTGAAATTAATCTACTGTAGGCCTAAATTTCTACATGGTATCAAAGCCATTGTAGGTTGTTACTGTCCTCCAAAAATTGTTTTTCAGGTTCGACATCAAGACTGGGAGCCTTCTACTGACAGCCGGGACAGATTTTCTAAAGCTATGGATTCATAGAAAACTATCCTCACTCCCTTCAACTATTTTGAATGGAAAGCAGAGATGGAGATCTTGTTGAGAGCGAAATGCCTCTACAGGGTGACTATGGCTACAGAAGCAAAGCCCAATGCTGCTACAGAGAAGATCAAATGGCACAATCGAAGAGATGAGGCCTATGGCCTCCTATGTCTCAGTATTTCCCGAGACCTCCTTTTCCATCT
>LPNX010403945.1:71991-106277 GCA_001517045.1 Pseudotsuga menziesii
GATTTTTCTGCTTTATTCCCTGCTTTTCAGTGTTTTAAGGCACATAGGAAAGCAAGACTAGGTGAGGTGAATCAGCTTTGTTTCCTCTTCCTCCTCCACTCTTTCCTCCATGCAAAAGCATGTATGAGCTGCCATTTGACCACTCTTTATCTTTCCCATGCGCCCTTGCTAATTCGTGGGGTCCTTGATAGATTTGGGATCAGCTTTTTACACCTATGGGGGATTTGCCTATTTTGGGTAAGCCTGCTTTATGCTAGATTTGGATGCTTCCTTATGCATTCGATTTGCTCATGTATTCTATATATTCAGCAGCCTATGTTATTACAGGGTTGGCTATTGTACACTCAGTTAATATAATTTTGTGTTACAGCTCCATATTCAATCTCCATTGTTGATAATTTGCATGATCAATTGTTAATTGCTGTGAGTGAAATTAATCTACTGCAAGCCTGAATTTCTACACATCCTCCCCCATTTGGGGAGGATTGTGTTGTGTGTATTCTTTGATTAGTACTAATTTTCATCATTCATTTACATCTCATGCTTAGATCACTAATTGTTAATTCATCACTTTTAAGTTGATTACTCAGTTTAATTGTTTATCTTTCTAAGTTAATTAACTACCCAAATCTCTTGAATCTCACCATAAGGTGGATCAAGAGTGCTCTCTATCGGAGAGTTTAAGCAACTAATATCATATTGTGCTTTTTAAATCAATTAATAATCCACAACTAAGACTCTTGAACTTGCAGAAACACATGTCAAGAGCACTCTCTATCAGAGAGCATTTTAGATTTTGCATAATTCCTGCATTAGTTTCATATAGATTAGCTAAGTCTCTTGAACCACGGTCATAAGGTGAAGTCAAGAGCACTCTTTGTCAAAGAGTTTTAATTAATTAACTTAATAAAATTCGCAACTCACACCCCTTTAATTAATTAACCCCCTTTCCTCCTTGCTGGAGTATGCTCTGACCGATCTTAGATCGGAACACCCAGAAACAACACTGGATCTCTAAACCCCACAAAAGGAACTTAACTAAAACTTTTCCCCATAACCAATGCACCGGCGTTGTTCAATAAATACTGAGGCATGTGGGAAAATTCCAAGTGTGGGCATCAGGCTACCCAATCTGGGCACTGGTAGTTAAGTTATTGAACACTTACCTTTGATCCTAGACAGGTCCGTCATGTCTTCGAACGAATCCACTGAAGGTATTTCCGGTTAGGACATCTAGCTACCATAAGTGAAGATCACAAGTAACAACTCTTAAAACTTACGAATAGCACTTACAAAACCTAACATTCACTGGCATCTTTTGGAATTCACATCATATTTACATTCAAAGCATCTCTGATAAGTTGACTCCATAGGCACTAGTCCTATCTTTTACGCACTGCTGATAATCTAGGCCATTTTTCCGTTGAATGTTTGATTATAAATCATATCTGTGAATGCTTTATCTATTTCGTGAAGTTCTCAAATATTTGTCTATCTATCAATTCTGGTGATAGCAACATGGATTGCTTTGTCGTGTGTTCAATTCATCTCATTAATCATCCTAAATCACAATAACTCCTGAACAACACCCATCTGCATCCAAAACATCTAAAAATTAACTTAAACGTTGAGCCATAGAAAACTCTTTGTTAGGGACTACCCCCTTTGGCTTCGTTAGGATTTAGCCTAAATGAAGGAGCTAGGAGTAGGTGACAATACCTAGCTCTATGCTTTCCCCCAAGGTCACACCTCTCCCAATTTCCCAAGTGAGGAGACAACTTTTGAAAGATTTATGTTGCTAGTGTGCAGTTGGCGAACAACACTTTGTTAACATAACATTGGACAGGTCACCTTTTGGTAAACAAGGCACATATACTATAGAACGCATAACATGTTTAATAAAGGTTATATAATATGAAGAAAATGAATTATCAAACTTCATAGAACGACAATTAGTATTAAATATAGTTCTCGAATTACTCTTATTCTATTAAATAATTTAGCTATGTAGAAGATATGCTATGAAATATTCTCTGTCAACATTGGATTGGTCGCCTTTTAGGTTGTAATCAAGGGGCATATAATAGGATGCATAAAATGTTTTTTAAGGTTATAATATGCCAAAAATGAATTATCAAACTTCATATAAAGACATCTAGTAAGAATACAATTTCGAAGTTACTCTTATTCTAAATTATCTAAATTAAAAGCTATAAAAATGATATGTAATAATAGGTAACCCTCTAAACAAGGACTAATAAATGGGAAAATAGGTGACCTTTTCTCATTTAATATATATTTTTAATCAAGCATCCCTACAAAATATTCTACATTGCAATGGTATACTGTTCAACCATTTGTATGCTCTCATTTTCTGAAAACTTCAATTTTAATATAATGCAACATGATTCATGTCTACACTCTTCACACGTTTCACAACTGTTCATTCATGTAGGGATATGGTGAACCTTAATTCTAGGGACCACTAAAAACATACCAACTTTCACAAGGTATTGTTTTCTTCATGCATATCAGTTCTAAATGTAACTATCCTTTTAAACTTAGATTTAAATTATGTATTAGATCCTGGATTTTGTTTTTTCACAAATGATATGTTCTAAATTTAAGTTGGGATATATTATGATTTTCTTTTTTTCCAGAAGAAAAATAGTTGTTCCTTGTTATTCATATGAATCAAAGGTAACTGTTACAGTGCAGAAGGGATACACCTTCATATCAAAACATGTCCAGCAGTAGATAAATACTAGTCTCAAATTCTCAATGACATACTGCTCGCCAGCATTATGGTTTTTCAGAGACTCTTCCATATAGCTACATTGAGAGGTCAGATAACCAACTTCACCACCAAGATTAAAAAAACCAAGGAATACATCCCATCTTCATCCTGATGTCAAAATATGTCTACAAGGGAATACAAGAAGAACCCAGTCATGGATTATCCAGGGAGGCACTTATGGACCTGCCAAGAAACTGATACAAGAGGAGATCAACATCTGCCTTAGACATCCAAAGGATGTGAAAAATCTAAATTACTTCATACTCTTGAAAAAATAAACATCAAAGATGTCAAAGAGAGTGGGTCAACCTCAAATTAAAAGAGTTGCCTCAATCCATTCCCCACTATTTCACATTCACATATTTCAATGAACTATAAGAGACCAAAGGCCATAGAGAGTTCCTCCTTGGATAAGCCATCTGCCTTCTTGTTGTATTCTCTCTAGACATGAGAAAAGTCAAGAGAAATAAAATATGATTCTAGATTCATGATATTTTGACACCATACATATTCTTGATTCTTGAGAAGAGTTATCATTGTCACCAAAGCAACTACTTCCCTCAGTTTGGGTTTAATCCAACACATGGAGGGATTACCTAGGAGCAACTAAGTTGTAAAGATAGATGTTATTTCAGAGAGACTTAGGTTGCTACATCAACTATGAATGATTTCTTGCTGTAAATCAAGTTGATGTTAAATAAATGATTTCAGAGATGTTAGTTGATGTTAAGTTGATTTCAGAAATGATGTTAAATGATTTCATAACTATTTTCAATGTTCTTTATTAGTGCAGAGTTACAGCTTGAATATTAATTAATGTATGTGTAAATTTCTCTCAAATTACAGATCTAAATTATTAATTCAATTGCTGCTATAAAACCTGCCATAAATGTGTCTTTTCAAATAGTTATGGTCCATTTTGCAGATTTTGTAAGATCTTAGATCTATCTAATACCAATTTTACATTTTTTCTCTGATGCTTATTGATGCACAATGTGCTATGAATCTAGAAGACACCAACAATATTTTTTGGTGCTACTTTAATTAGGTGAACCATGTCTTTAGTATAAATGTAGAGGATCCTAGTTGGGAAAGAAGCTTCAAAAATATATTCATAACTCCCCAAAAATATTCATAGAAGCTTTAAATATTAAACGCGAATGATAAAAAGGAAACATACATTAAATTCCTAAACCAAATATGAATTCAATTTTTTACTAAAAAGTCACTTTAATCCCCAACCCAACAAGATGCAACCAAAAAGAAATATCCAAAATTGAAAATTCTAAAAAAAAAAAACCAAAAATATTCATAATCCCCAAAAATATCTTCTTAGGATTTTTAAAACTAAACTTGAATGATGAAATGGAAACATACTACACTAAATACCAATGTTGTTCTTGAGTTACAAGGAACTTGTATCTCCGACCCAACAATATGCAACCAAACAGTAGTCTCCAATGCAACAAAGTAGCTACAAACATTACTCTCTCTGAATCCAAAAGATGTAAAACAAAACAACACACTTTTTTCTCCAAACAACATACTTTATGCCTCCAAACAACAGTCTCAACTCCAAATAGCATTGCCTCAGGTCTAGAAGATGTAAGGATGAATGAAAATTGGGGGATGGACACCAAACAACACCATGTCACCTCAAAATAGCAATGTTTTACCTTCTAACATTGACATCTCATTGAGCAGAGAGAAGAAAGAATGAATAAAATGGTTGGAGAGGAGTTTTCAAATAAATTTGTAGGTTATGGTTCTTTAATTTATGTTATTGGATAAGTTAACCCACAATGGTCTTGTGCTTTTCCAACCACCAAAACTGGCCTTTTTTTGTACCTTTGTAGGGTTGTTAGTCTTTGGGGCACCTAAACACCCCTAAGACATACCTTGTTTTGAAAAGGAATTTCTTGGGGATGTGGAAAACATACCCCATTTCCCGAAGGGTGTACAAAACCCTTCAAGGACACCCCCAAGAATGTCCATTGTCCACCACCCATCAAGGAAATACATATCATGAATTGATGAAAGCTTAAAGGATTCTGCAAAGAAAGTACAATTTACAAAAAATGATAAAATCCATGAAGCAACTGATGAGTTAGAGGACATGTTGAAAATGAAAAAAGATACATGCCCATTTGATATTTACAAAGAAATAAATTAAGTTTGAGTGCATTCCATTTTCTACTAAAGGGAATGCACATTGTTAAGCAAGCATAACAACTTGGAAACTTACATTAGACTCATAGCTAGATAAGCAATCTTTCTGAGAATTGTCCACACACCAATGGTGTCACATCCACCAATTTGCAAAATAATTTAATGTCATTGAGGAACATAATGTTATATTTTATGATAAAGTTTGTAATTGATGACCAAGTGTTCTCAAGGATAATTTAATGTATTGCAGAATATTTTATTAATAAATAAATAAATGATGAGACAATAGCTTAGGGAAGCTATTAAATAGAGTGTTTACTGGTCACTTGGTGGAGGAGACTAGGTGGAGAGTATACTGACAAGTGGCAACATCCTCAAACTACTTATAACTATTACGGGTGGCAACTTCCCTATAATTGTGGTCATGATTCCCCAAGAAAGTGGAATAGGAGCAGGTGGCTCATTAAGTAAAAACTGAACCAAAACACCTAGGCATTGATATAAAACTTCCCATTGAAGACAACAGAGGCTACTCATTCTGGAATTGTGAACATTCTGAGTGAATGAAGTGCACATGAGAAATTCGATGGAGGGAACTTATTGAAGTGAGTTTGAGGGGTTAAGTGCTGAAGATTGAACTTGTGCAGCTACTCTAAGCTGAAGTTCTTACTATTGTGAGTAGGGATGAATTACTGCTGCATATCCAGTAAAGTGACAGAGGATCTCAAGGTTACATCTCTCACCCAATACTCTACTAGGAGGACCAGGAGACAAGCTCGGGGATCCTGAGAAATTGCAGACTAAGATTTCTCTAGGAGTTGGTTGGGAGGAACAACCTCCTTAAGTTGTTGTCACCTCATCCATTTGACAGGTTCTACTTGTTCAGGTTAAATTATAGTTTATCTACTGTTTCAAAAAAATATGAAGAGTTTTTCAAGATATGCATATTGTTATTTTATTAGGGTTAATGAAGAAGAAAGAGATTTTGTTTTATTGATAAATTTAGTAATTAGCATGTTATGATTAAACAGTAGAGATTTTGCTAAGTGAAAGATGAATAGAAAATTTACCAAACTGTATTTTTCCACACCTTTTACAAGGCAGTACTCTAGTACACCAGGTTTTCTTAGTTTAGATAAGTATATTTGTTTATTAACTATGAATTTAAATGCAAATAATTACTTCTAGAGTTTTATGAAATTTATTTACAAAAATCTAGTTGTACTTCCTCTGTCCATTGAAAGTAACTGCATTATCTAATTACAGGAAAGAGTATATTATATAATAAACACTAGTAACTATAATATTTATAGAATTAACACTAGTATTAATACTTATTATAAATACAATCAATAAATTTTAATAAACAAATATAGGAATAGTGAAAGTTTTACTTAGGGTTTAACCTGGCTAGTACTTCATAGGTCTTTATAATTATTTATTCACGCTTACTATTACACCTTGTTTTTCTGTAAGCACATGTGTTTTTACTACAACCCTCAAGAACCATCTAGGGTTTACAAGGGATAGGATTTATCTCTGAAATAGACTTTTACATTCTTATTCTTAACACAAAACCTAACAACAGTAAATAATTATTATTAAAAATAAAATAAATACATAGACGAAATGAAATAAGCATAATGGCCTATGGCCTTTTATAACATCTGTCGAGGCTTAAGCCTGATAAAAACAAATTATACAAGTTTAACAGAAGTCGTAAACCAAAAATATTACAATTACATTTCATAGTAAGTAAAAACCCTTTGTCTGTTTACAAGAATTGCTAAATGGGCAGTCTTTTCTTTTCTTTTCCTGCAAAAAACACTTAAAACTTCAAGTAACCACCTAGTGGTTGAACAGTAATGTCACGGCTTAAAGCCGAGTATGTAAATCAATTTTTTTTTACATATTCCTAGGCTGTAAAGAATCAACTAAAAACCCTTAAGTCATGGCTGCAACAACCTTAAAATATTTTCCACATAACAACCTCTAGGGTTTTAAAAGCAGTATAAAACAAAAAAAACACAAGAAGCAATAAATTAACAAGTAAACCAAATCTGAGCCACAACCAGCACAACGAAGCTTCCATATTTTCCAACCACCACATATTAAAGTGCAGGAGAAACCCTCAGATACCACTGGGGCTTACCAGGGTTTACATGGCCAAAGTTTGAAGAGATGTGCTAGCTTTCAACATCCAAAGCCAGGAGAGAAACCTGCAAATTAGAATAATAACAATTATAATCTTAAAAATATAAATGAAAAATATTGAATCAACCTAAAATACAAGAAATGTCAAGCCGTTACCTGGTAAAGAAGTCGTTTGGGAGAAGGCGTGGAAGCAAAGCCACTGGAGCCAACTCAATGGCACCTCAGAGAGTAATGCCGAAAACTATGAAAATGCCAAGTGCATCATAAAAACCTAAATCACGTTCTGAAGGAATTAAACACCACAAAGGGATCAGACCAACCAGAGGCAAAAGCACCTTGTCACCGTGCACTAAAACCACACTCACAACTTTCTCAAGTTGGCAGTAGAAACCAACTTCCATGCACAATGCTTCACAACAATCAAGAAGCTTCGATAACCACCATATGTTCTCACTGAGACAAGCTTACAACAGTTTTTTTGGAGGACAGTTCACCACCAAGAGGTTAACACAGATCCATGGCGGCCACGAGCTCGCAGCTTGGCTGCACCACAGACGAAGGAACCCTCTCAATGCGAAATGAAGGGTTAGGACAATTCCTTAAGTCAACCATTAACCTAATGGATAAAACACTTCCACGTGTCCACCATAATATTTCAACTTCATGGATTTCAAATCAATAGTTGAATATGCAGTTGCAATATGCATTAAATCATTATAAATCAATTTCATAAATCATTGCAACAATGCACATTTTATTGCCAATAATATAATATAACCTTTGGTCGTATCAATACCTAGTTTGTAAACCATAGGATAAAGAAATGTATTTTTTTTTATGGTTATTGTTTATTAGACAAGATAGGGTAGTATTTCCTAGCTATGTTTTATAAAATATAAGTAAATGGCATACATTTAATAATAAACTACATTGAGAAGGGATATCTAATAACTTCTTGAAGTAGTCATTTAAATTTTTGGAGTTGGAGAGTAATTGTTTGACTAGGGCCAAAGCAATTATAAGATATTTTATATTATTTAAAACAACAACCATATCTCGAGAGAATTACAAAACAACTTTGTGTAAAAGTGTAGTTTATAGCTAAAAGGTACACCATGAAATGAGGTGTAAGATACAAAAAAAAAAGACTTCAAAGTAAAATCTGTAAAAGTTTGAAGAAGAATTCTTTCAACTATGAAGAGAACCTTAGACCAACTCTCTTAATGCATTGTATAGTTGGGGATACAAGTAAGTGCAGTATATATACTTTATATAAGAGTCTCAATTGTAATTTTAACATCCAAATATTGAGTAAAGCAGCTTAAGAGTAAAAGTAGTTTTTGTTTATTTATTAAGAAAACATTTAATTAGAGAACCCTAGGGTAAGGGTAAGTTTGGTAATATTTTGACTGAGTATGATGACTTAAGAGCCCTTAGAAAACAAAACTCTTGGACATGACAGACTAAATTTATAGTTCAACAGCGTAGAGTATTTCTTTCATGTTTACAAAAAGATTCAAATGATTTTAATCAAAACCAAACTCCAAATGCGTTTGACTGATTTAAGCATAAGTCTGCGAACCATATCTCTTCCTATTTAAACTTTAGATCACAATTACTATAAGAAAAGGTATGAGTATTCTTTATAAATAATCTTAATCATCCAGTTTGATTTCATTTCATTTTGATAGTAATTTGGTCATGCATTTTAATCCATGCATATGCATTTTTGCTTAAACATCTTTAGGGAGTTTTGACGAGTTTAATAAGGTCAATGCTACCTCTTACGAAGACAAGCTGCAATTAAACATTATAATACTAGAATCATATTTATGCTAGTGAAGTATCTTTCTTGACCTGGATATATTTTTTTTACTGGAACAAAACGCTTACCTGTTAGAACCTGTAAAAAGAACCATCATTTCCACTGCGTTAGCTATGAGCTAAGTAAGCCCCGATCACACCTAAGAGATTCTCCCTACTTGACAAAAGAAAACAATAACATACTTAGCATTAGTAAGAGTTAGATTTCTTTTTTACTTTCTGGAAATTGCAACTACTATGTTAAAACAGTACTAACACCGTATTTAAGATAATCATTTAAGTTATACATAACCATATAAAAGAAGTAATATTCATTTCTCTTTCAAACTATTTAAATATCTGCTAATAGTTAATGGTTCATTAGCATTGACATTTGGCATTTTATGTCACATGAAAATTTTTACATTTTTACAAAATTTTGAGTTATTACATGTGGTATCAGAGCACAAGGTTCAGACTCTATGCATGAATGTGGCTCAACATGCATAATGGAACAGTAAATTTAAACAAGTATACTGATGTTATTTTCTTTTGAATGATATTTCCAAAGAATTTTGTTTTCTGAGTTAACCACGGGTATGGATAGATTGGAGGAATATGTGGATGAGGAGTCTCCTTACACTGAATGAAATAATTTTCAAAGAGATCCTATACAAGAAGAAATAACTAATAATTATTTCAAAGTACTACAAACAATTAAGGAACTAAAAACATAGATGGAATCGGTCAAAAAAGAAAATGAGAGAATTCTGAGAGCTTAGGAGGAGCTAAATCAGATTTTGATGGAAAAATTTCATACTCAGGAAAAAGATAAAAGAACCGAATCTGAAGATATGGGTTATCAACATAAAGATAAAAAGACTAAACAATTTCAAATTGAAAGTAACTCATCTTCTGAAGTGTATGGTGATTCACATAAACAAAATTTCCAATATACTAGTGACAGTAGTGAAGATAATCATCATACTAGGAAGAGAAAGTTTAAACATTACAAAGAAATATCTAGGGAATTCAAGAAAATCAAGCCACCAACCTTTAATGGTGAAACTGAAAAGGGGGAAGAGGCAGAATCCCAGTTGTTTGGGATGAAGAAATACTTTCAAATTTATAACTACTCTAATCAAATGAAGGTCGAGATGGCTATTTATAATCTTACAAGGAAAGCAGATATTAGGTGGTAGGACCTAAAAAGAGTAAAAGGTATAAGGGAGAAAAATATTAATTGGAGTAAATTTAAGAAATATTCCAAGAAGAAATTTTTATCTGAATATTATTATGAGGAGGCGTCTAAGTAATTTTACGAGCTAAAACTGGGAACTATGAATATGAAAGAACTAAATAGTAAATTTCTAAGTCTACTGAGGTATGTGTCGTATATTGTAGAAAAGAAACCTAAGGTACAACGATTTCTCAGTTGTTTACCTTATCATATAAAAGACAGAATTGAGTATGACAATCCGAAAAATTTAGAAGAAGCAATGAGAAGAGCGAATTTTTGTTATGAACAGAATCGTCAAAAGGAAAGTATGACCAACTGGAAGGCCAAAAGAAATAATAACTTTGAATAGAAAAATAAAGGTTTTGTACCTAACCGAAATTTTAAGAATAGTACCACCATAAATTTTCCTAGTAAAAATTTCCAAGGGAGCAAAAGTAATTCATAGACCAATCCAAATAATCAAAGAAATAAAGAATCTGTTAACAACCACAGTAACTATACTAATAATTTTGAACGAAAGGAACCAATAAAGTGTTGGGAATGTAATGGTCCACATTATGCATCAGTTTTCCCCAATCAGAAGAAGATTGTTAGTAACATACACACAATATAGGAGGAGATTACTGTTGGTGATCTAGCAAGAACAATGCCCAGGATCAACGCAGAATTGGAGAACATGCAAGCAGATTATCAAAATTCCATGGTGGAAGTTGAAGGTAAGCTAAATCAAATACCTATATCTATTTTAATCGATCCAGGAGCTAGTTTAAGTTATATTTCTCCTAATTTAGTAGAAAAGTGTAAGAGTCTCAGTTGAAAATTTTGCAAGATCCTGGTTAGTTCAGTTAGCTAGTGGTGCAAAGAGAAAAGTAATTAGCTTTGTTAATAATTGTGTAGTAACTCTGGATCAGTTTGAAACATCTGTTAAGATTAATTTGTTACCTTTAGGTTCATATGATATGTTAATTGGTATGGATTGGTTAGAACAACATAGGGTAGTTCTAAACTGCTTTGATAAAACCTTTACTTGCATAAATAACGATCGAGAGTTAATAAATGTAAAACAAATCCCTAGTAAAACAGCCGTAAGGCAGATTTCTGCTTTGCAGCTTAAGAGAGTTGTTTGGAAGGGTTGTAAATATTTTGCCGTAATAGTAATTAATGAAGAAAATACTAATAATGGAGATAAATTAAAAATGGAAGATATTCCGATCCTAACAGAATATTCAAATGTATTTTTGAAAGAAATTATGGGACTGCCTCCGAAACGGGAACTAGATTTTACTATTGAGCTGGTACCTGCTGCAGTGCCCAGCTCAAAAGCCCCTTATCGAATGAATATACTGGAATTAAATGAACTTAAGTCGCAGTTAAAAGAGCTTGTAATGTCCCCAAAAATTGAAAAAAAAAATTATAGGCTAGTGCAAAACTACCCAAAGAGGATCATTATTACTCCTACGGAATTCCATGCGCTACTTAACTTTCGATCTCTTCAGAAACTGCTCATACTATCTTGCTAATCTCTTATCCGTTCAGTGATTATTAGTTCGGTTACTTCTTATGTCTTAATTCTGTTATGTAAACTAATTGTACATCTTAGTTATTATTATCGGTGAGTTAGTGAATTGTATAGTTCATTGATTTACTTCTGCACATGTGTACTCTATTTATTAAGTATAACTAACTTAACTTTGTTGATGGGAATAAAGTGGTGGAGTGGCAGGACTAGTTCTCCCATGACGATCTGAGAGGTAAGGTATTTCTTGGTTACATAGGCTTACTTAGTTTAATTGAACTAAGGCACCTTTCTCTTTTGTTTACGCAGTTCATTATTTGCAATGGGATTAGATGTATAGTGTGTTGACAGCCTTGGTTGTCGATAACCTACTGCTAGTTATTACGCTGCCTATCAACTTGGTTTTTTTCAAACTTGGTAAGTGTCATTATCGTCAATTTAGCTATTACAGATAAATTTCCTGTACATTGATTAGTCTTCATTATGGTCTTAAATTCGTCATTTTTATATGTCATTAATATATTTTCATGCTATTTATATTCTTACTATAAATTATTTTTAACATTCCCTATGTTATTTTATTGGTAGGTTATTTATTGGTTTGAGATCAAAGCTTTGGATTTGATAATCCGAGAGGTTTACATGGCATACTTTGTATGCCATGGTGCTTTAGCCTAAACGCCTAAATACTATGGTATTAAACCCTTGGTATTAAAACCTAAGCTCTAAACCTATGTACTAAACCTTATCTACACTCCTAAGCAAAGGTCTTAAACTTGAACTAGCGCAACCTATGACTAAGTATTATGGTAATGCTAACATGGTGCAAGCATTGAAATGTGATAACGTTGATGTTTAACATTTGGGGTGACATAGTATATGGTTTGAACCATTTATTACAGGGTTTAAGAGATGGTATGAAGGGTGGTGGAATTCGATACATTGTAACAAAACGTGACTATGGGAGTGGGTTTGCTGAAACGTTAATCGACTCCATCCTTGTGCATTTAATGCTCTTTGTGAATCGTGATAGCCTTCCCTTAGTCTTGGCTTACGATAACTGTGCAATGTATTTTCCATTTGGGGTTTTTGTTGTTTGTTTCTACACAGTGATATGGCCATGGAGGCGACCTACAGCTTGTGAAGGTAAGCCCACGTGAATGTATAATCATGTAACTTAGTTTGGTTTAAGGTTTGTTAAGATCGAATACTCCTCATCCCGATTTGGTTATTGCTTGCAGGTACTGAAAGGGATGGAGGGCAGTGTGGCTATGACACCATTGGCTCCAAGCATTACAATCATGGCCACAGTAAGCCTATTAATCAAGCTTATTCTTATTAACCTTCAATCGTGTGGCAGAGCTACATTTTTTCCTGGTTGTTTTGGTTGGTATTTGAATACAGACTTGGTTTATTTCTAATGTTAAGGCGTTATGCCGTGACTTGATACTTAGGCCATTTGGCTCTGTGTAGTGTTTATTTTGATTATGTAACTCATTAACATTTTGGTTGTTGGGATTTTAAATCCATGGGCTGCACCATTGCAAGAAATGGTGCCATAGCCCATTGGCACCCTGTGTAAAACCTTATCTCGGCCTTCAATGGCCACTATGTATAGACATTTGGGATTGCGGTGTAAATAGATGTATGGTTTTGATAATATGTAAAGCTTAAACTTGATATGTGGTGTATCCACTTTTACTCATGCATTTTTATGAGGCATTGTTTTTAAATGAGTTGGGGTTTCTAATGGATAGAGGCATACACCTTGCCGGATGCTCTGTGCGTAAATTCTATTGGTTTGTTAGGTTAAGAAATAATTCGATATCTTGAAAACATGGGAAAAAAAGGCCATGTCGTCAATGGCATCATCCTTCCCATGGTTCTGCAATAGCTTTTATTTAAATTGTTTATGGTATTTATTTTCTGTGTATTATGGCATTTAGAGTAGAAAGATGTAGACAACGTGCGTATAGGCCATGTCGTCCATGGAATGTGCCTTCCCACAGGTTGTGATGGTGTAGCGTAGGGTTTAGAATGGTAGTGACTGTGTATTGTATTTAAAATATTACGGCCATGACGAATGTGAGTACTTGGGTGTTAGTGGTTTTCGTGGTGGCCAAGGTATGCAGACCTAGAATGGAATTCGTTATTCTTAATGTCATTTGGACTCTGTAAATATTTTTTTAAGGGTTTAATTATAAAACACAACCCGCATATGAATTCGTACAGTGTGGCCTGTGTCTAAACGATTATAGGATTTGGTTATTGTAGGTATAAATAATATGTATGGGTTATTTATTAGACATTTCCTTGGGTCTTGACATCAATGGGAATCGATGTCGTGACCTCTGTTGGCAACGATGTTTTTAATGTAATGTATTTTGATGAATAACACAAGCTGGGATTGCATGCCCACAGGATTCGATTCACGATTCTATTGTAATAAATGGATTTATGTTATGATGTTGAATTATGTAACTTGGTTTATGGTTATGTAAAGATGGATATTAAATGGATGTTTTAAAGATATAATGCATGTACTTTATGGTATTTTAATGTAGATGTTAAGACTGTAGATTTTATGGCAGAGTCTTGATAAGGACAACATGAATGGTCACGATATCCCTCTGTTTATATTTAATGTGGTTTTCGTTTATGTGGAGTATTTAAAATGTAATTTGTTATATGATTACCATGGGGGCTTCACATGTTGACCAATATCCTATCGTGTTAGTTCATATTGTGGATTTTAAAATTATCAAAAATTGAACCAATATATTGCAGGTATTGGGGGGGACGTGCGGTTTAAGGTGGGGGTGGGTAGGGTGGTTTATAAGGATTGAGGTATAAAAAGGGGTGGGGAGGAGGTTCTAAGTATTAGGAGGGGGTTTCAACAAAAAGAGTTTGGGTCAATATCTCTGGAAATTAAGGGTATTCTTTAATATCCCATGATTGCATGTGCTATGTGAGAGTTTCACTATGTGAAGTCCTCGTGATGATTACAAACCTTGAAAGGTCTTAGATGGATTATTTAATTTTGGAAATGAATGCATAGATATATTTTTATAGAGATTTATACTTGATAGTTTATTTATATGTATATATAGTTATCTTATAAAAGAATAGCTTTGGTTGTAAGTAATACCCTAGGGTATCTATACAGTATTTTTTTATTTCTTTAAACTTGTTCCTATGGTTAAATCTACTATAATCTGAAACACACGTCTCTACTGACAAATAATATGTCAGTAGAGATATAATGATAGGTGAACAATTAAATAGCAGATCTAGATTTACCTAGTCTACAGTATAATTTTTTGAATATGAAATGAATACAGAACACAAATTTTAAAGATGGGAACCTAGCTATAAACAACCTATGATAATATTTACAATCCTAGGAATATTGAAGAGAGATAAATACCCTAGCAAAATCTAGACAGAACATCAATTACCTAGGGTTAGTAAACTATATAGAAGCTTTTACATAAAGCAGCCTGCATTTACCCTAGAACTGAACTTTGACATACTAAGAATTCGTACCTGTAATTTATCTTCCTGAAGCTCCTTGAATGGTTGAACCTGCACACTTTTCAAGTAATCATTGTTATCAATTTAAGACAGATCTGACCTCTAATTTTGATGACCAAATCACTTGGGAACTACCACGTTCCTTCCAACCATGACCCGGAACTGTTCCTGGTTCTAATCTGGATCCCCCCCAAGCTGGACTCCAACATGCAAGTATATTAGAGCTCCTAAGGTAGGGTTTCCTATTTGGTATTCAGATTCTAAATCAGTCCTCTTTTCCTTGCAGGAGAAGGTTCTCCAAGAAAACACTTGAGAGCAAAAACAGGCAGAATAATGGTTTTCCCAGAGAAACATCAAAACCCCCAAGCCTTTTCTTGGCTTGAGTCTTTATAGGTAGACTTTTTAGCCAAAGGGGTAGTTAAATCAAGAAATCCTTGATTTCTTGATTTAACCCTTTTTAATTTACTGGGGTCATTTTCAATTCTTAGCCTAGGAACTTTTAACTAGTTCCTAGCTAGTCTTTCATAGTTATTTCACTATTTATTGAATAATAAATAATAATTAGTGGATCTTCTATTCTTTATTTATTTAATTATATAATTATCATAATTAATTATTTATACATACTATGTATAAAATACGCAGTATTAAAATACTTGTTAACATTTGTCTTCAGGCATAATGTATCATGATCCCTAGACTTAATGACACTTCCTTACGAAGATCAAGTAGATAGATGGCTTAGGTCTACTAGGCTAGGTAACTCTAAACATCCTTGCATGTTGGATTTCCCTCGTATAACATGGTAGCTCTTCAGTACTTTGATGAGAATACAGAAATTCAAAATTTCATTTAATCACTTATAAATAAGTATGATGATGATCAATATTTTTCTCAAGTGGTTTTCACTCTGAAGTTATTAAATTCTTTTCAGTAACCCCTAGCACTTACCAGAGCCTATACTCAATGCCTATAGCAGGGAGTTACAAACATAGTGCAATTCCAGAGCTTTCTCTCAACACTAAATGATAGGATGCACTTGTACAATACACCTAGGTATACAATGTCCAAATATCCGATGCTCCAGAGCTTATGCTCAACACCATTATGGAATGCTTCAGAGCTTATGCCCAACATTTCCAATTATATTTTCATGTGTTCCATAGCTTTATGCTCAACACAAATGTAAGTATTAATGTGCTCCACAGCCTCTCTTTCAACACAAAACATCTCATTGATCATGTGCTTCAAGGTCCACGCCCAACACAAACATTTCATCAATCATGTGCTCCAGGGTTCACCCCCAACACAAACATATATATACATATATATCATCAACAATTGGCTTACGTCCAATATACAAAACAAATCATCATGTTTATATGCAGTGGGGTCTTTGACCCAATATAAAATAAAACATCAATATAATTATCATGATCAATAGGCCTATGCCTATAAATGGTAGGTCCAAAATTCGGGACATTACATCCCTCCCCGCTTAGTACAACACTGTCCCTGGTGTTCTAGGGACTCTGAATGATATCATGAAACACATCAGGGTAAGCCTTTCTCATGGTGGCCTCATTCTCCCAGGTAGCTTCATCTACCTCAAAGTGCTTCCACTACACTTTCAATTGAACTACAGTGTGCTTCTGAAGCTGCACTTCTCTCTTGTCCAATATATGCAAAGGCTTAGGGGCAAATTCTCCCTCAGGTTCCACTTGTAATAAGGACCAATCAATGACATGCTTAGTATCATAAATATATTTCTTTAATAAAGATGCATGGAAAACATTATGAACTCTTACTTGCGTAGGTAATGCTAATTCATAAGCCACTGGTCATTTCTTGGCCAAAATTTCAAAAGGTCCACAAAACCTAGGTGCCAACTTACCACACCTACCCAAGATCAACGAGCTCCATTTTGCGTTCACTTTCAAGTAGACATGCTCACCTACTTGATAGTATTTATCTTTTCTTTTCTTATCCACATAACTTTTCTGACGGTCTTGTGCCTCTTTAAGGTTTCCCTGGACCTTGGTAACTAACTGTTCCAAGTCCAATAACAGGTCAGGCCTTAACATGAGCCGATCCACCGGACTGTCCCAAGTAACTAAGGTCCTACACTTCTATCCATAGAGTACATCGAAAGGACTCATCTTGGCGAAATCCTGATAGTTGTTGTTATACGCAAACTCTACAAGGTGTAGATAATCCTCCCACTTGGTGGGGTTGTTCATGATATACATTCGAAGCATGTATTCCAAAATTTGGTTTACTATTTCAATCTATCAATCTGTCTGCAGGTGATAAGGAGTGCTAAAGTTCAGCTGCGTCTATAATCCAAAGAATAAAGATCTCCAAAATTTTCCTATAAACTTAACATCTCAATTCGAGATCATTGCTTTGGGTATCCCATGCAATCTAAATATCTCTTTTAGGAAGATATCAACAATGTTCATGGCCTTGTAGGTTGATTTCACGGGAATGAAGTGTGCCTCCTTTGACAACTTGTCAATGACTACGAAAATGGAATCATTTTTCTTTTTTCTTTTTGGTAATTCAGTAATAAAATCCATACTGATAACCTCCCATTTCCATTCCAGAATGGGAAATGGCTGTAGCAATCCTGAAGGATGCCGATGCTCAGCTTTAACTAGTTGTCCTTCCTGACATTTCGCAATAAACACTGCAAAGTCATCCTTTAACTTGGGCCAGAAAAAGTGTCTCTTGATGGCAGATATCATCTTTTGATATCCTGGGTGCCCCGAGTAGGGTGCACTATGAAATTCTATGAGGATGCTAGACCGAATTTCCCCTCCATCTGGAACATACAATCTATCCTTAGACCATAGTAGTCCGGAGTCATCCACCTTGTATTCCTTTTGTTGTTGAAACAACCGATCCTCCTGGACCTTCTTGAGGATTTCCACATAGAATGGTTCAACCTTGTTGGTATTTCTAATATTATCATGCAAATATGCATCAGTTTGACTCAGGGTCACCTCATATATCATATGAGTTCTTTGACTCAAAGCATCGGCAAATTTGTTCTCTTTGCCCTTAATTTGCTTGAGTTCAAAGTGATACTCACTCAAGAAATCCAACCATATGGCTTTCCTCACATTCAGATCGGCTTGATCGACTAAATATTTTAGACTCATATTGTAAGTCTTTAGAAGGAAATTCCTTCCCATGAGGTAGTGCCTCCACATATTCAAAGCGTGGATAATGGCCGCTAGCTCAAGATCATGCATGGGATAATTCTGCTCATGCTCTTTTAATTTCCATGATTCATAACGGATCGCATGGTCATTTTGCAAGAGGACTCCTCCAAGTCCTTCCTTGCTTGCATCTGTGCATACAACGAAATCCCCATTGGGATTCGCAATTCATAACACTGGTACAGTCATAAAAATTTGCTTAAGATTTTGAAAACTTTCTTCACACTTGTCAATCCATAAGAACTTGTTTGCTTTATTCTGCAAAGTCGTCATGGGGCAAGTGATTATCAAGAAGTTCTCAATGAACTTTCGATAATACCCAGCTAAACCCAAAAAGAACCTAATGTCAGTGACACTAGTCAGGGTAGACCAAACCTTTATGGCTTGAATCTTTCCCGGGTCCACAACTATCCCTGCCTTGGATATGATGTGACCTAGATACTGTATTTTTGGTTTGTAAAAATCACATTTACTAAACCTAGCATAGAGCTGGTGTTCTCTCAACACTTGAAGTACTATGCAAAGGTGTTCTTCGTGTTCCTCTTTACTCTTGGAATAAACCAAAATGTTGGCAATAAATATTAGTACAAACTTATACAGATACTCACTGAATATGTTGTTCATCATATACATAAAGTTTGTGGGTGCATTGGTAAACCCGAAAGACATCACTACAAACTCATATTACCCGTACGAAAAGCGGTCTTGGGAATATCTTCATCTCGGATCCGTATCTGATGGTACCCAAATTGCAGGTCAATCTTTGAAAAAAATTTGGCTCCTCCCACCTGGTTGAACAAATCATCAATCCTAGGGAGTGGGTAACGGTTCTTTATAGTCATTTTGTTCAACTGACGGTAATCAATGCACATTCGCATAGTACCGTCCTTATTTTTTACGAACAAAATCAATGATCCCCAAGGGGACACAATGGGTCGGATATACCCTTTCTCTATTAACTCCTACAACTATAGTTTTAGTTCCACCAATTCTGGTGCACTCATGCGATAAGGGGATTTGGAGGCTGGAACTGATCCTGGGGTCAGTTCGATGGAAAAGTCTAGGTCTCGTTTCAGAGGTAATGCGAGGATTTCCTCGAGAAACACGTCCTTGAATTTTTCAAGAACGAGGAAGTCTTCTATGCTTTGTTCTCTATCCAACTCTGCATCTCGTATGTTCACTGCAAATAACTTGTAGCCCTTCCTAACACACTTCTTCGCTTGTAAGGCAGAGATTTTTCTTACAGAAACTTTCTTGGAGATGCCTTGAACCTTCACTTGGTTCCCTTGGCTATCATTAAATGAGATAGACTTGTGTAGACGATCAAGCATGACATGGTGTTGTTCCAACCAGTCCATGCCGATAAAAATATCGTACGATCCTAAAGGTAGGATGTTTAGGTTTACCTTAGTAAGGAAACCATTTAGGTTTACTTCAAATTCTTTAACAATTTTTGAAACCTTTCATTTTGTACCGGTGGCTAACTGTACCATCCAAGGTTTATCATGCTTTACTTTTCCTAACTTGCATAAATCAACAATCTTAGGTGCAACATAGCTCCGGCAAGCATCGGGATCAATAAGTATTGAAACAGAGGTGTTCAAGATCTTACCTTCAATCTCGACCATGGTAGCTTGATGGTCTGCCTGTCAGCCATCTAATGCTGCATAGATTTGCGGGGTTCCCACTACTTCCTCAATGGTAGGTTCTTCTTGCAGGTTATGCAAGACTCCATTGTTCTTGTTCTTACAATCTCGAGCATAATGTGGCCCGTTGCATTTCCAGCACTTGATCCCTCAAGGGGTAGCATTGGCTCCACTTGCCATGTGCTTATTACCATTAGGATTTGGTACATAAGGTTTCGTACCTGGTTTATTAAAGTTCCTATTTGCTTGAAAGCTGTTATTTTGCTTTCTATAAGGCTGCGGGTTTTACCCAGGCTTGCGGTTATCAAAAAAAATTCTAGACTTTTCTCTGTTTTGGTTTTGGTTTTCTTACCGTAACTTCCCATGATCATAGCAGAGTTTGGCCTTGTGTAGTGTATTATCCAACATATTTGGCATGTCAAATTCAATCCTATCCTAAAAACTGGGAGGAAGACATCCTAGGAACTGTTGGATCTTCACCTTCTCTTCTTTGATATACGGTACATAATGCAGCAGATCTAGAAATCTGTTTATAAATGCGTCCATAGTCATGGACCCCATGTGCAGTTCATGGAACTCTTTTACCTTGCGGTCAAACAACCTTTCCGACATGTATTTTTCTTGGAAAATATTTCGGAATTTTTCCTAGATTATTTCTCGCAGCTCATCTTTCTTAGTGTGCTTTAAATCTCGCCACCATCTTGTTGCCTTACCATTCAGGTTGTAGATGGAAAGCCTAGACTGCATCACACTTGAATAGTTATGAACTTGGAAATACTTACTCATTCCCAGCAACCATTCTTCAGCCTTTTATCCCGTATTTACTTCACCTTCATAGGTCGGGGCTCTTATTTTTCGAAACTCCCCCTGAAGACTGTCATCATGTATTTGCTTCTTTCTTCGTGGAGAAAGTGAGTCATCACTAGCAGGACTGTGATTATCTCCTTTAGTTGCTTCAGGGGTACCTTCTTTTTCTGCTTCCCTTGGCCTGCTAGCCTACTTATGGTGCGGTTCTCTTTTGGATCTGTTGGTGGACTGGGTAGGTTTACCTTGCGGGCTCCCTCTCGTCATGTTACACAATAATGTTTCATTTATAGCTTGATGTTTCTTTCTTTCATTTAGACTGTCTTCTATGAAAATATTCAATTCATCTTGAGGGCTGTGCAAAGTTTTCAGAACATCATAGTTTAACTCAACCACCAAGTTCACTTCTGGAGTGGGGGTGGTCATTTCTTCTTGCCAGCTATTTTCTCTCTCAATGTCCATAAACTGAACAGTGCTGTAAAAGTTTTCCTGTAACACAAAAAAATTTAATAGCAGCAAAAATTTATGTTAGTATCAAAATTTACTTATCATACTTTATTTTCTCTACGTGAATGCCTGGTGCACTCATAAGTCTCTTAGTATTGAAACTGGGCTCTGATACCACATGTAATGTCCCCAAAAATTGAAAAAACAAAAAATTATAGGCTAGTAGAAAACTACCCAAAGAGGATCATTATTACTCCTGTGGAATTACATGCGCTACTTAACTTTCGATCTCTTCAGGAACTGCTCATATCGTCTTGTTAATCTCTTATGCGTTCAGTGATTATTAGTTTGTTTACTTCTTCTGTCTTAATTCTGTTATTTAAACTAATTGTACATCTTAGTTATTACTGTCAGTGAGTTAGTGAATTGTATAGTTCATTGATTTACTTCTCCACATGTGTACTCTGTTTATTAAGTATAACTAACTTAACTTTGTTGATGGGAATAAAGTGGTGGAATGGTGGGACTAGTTCTCCCATGACAATCTGAGAGGTAAGGTATTTCTTGGTTAAGCAGGATTGCTTAGTTCAATTGAACTAAGGCACCTTTCTCTTTTGTTTATGCAGTTCATTATTTGCGATGGGATTAGATGTACAGTGTGTTGACAGCCTTGGTCGTTGATAACCTACTGCTAGTTATTACGCTGCCTATCGACTTGGTTTTTTTCAAACTTGGTAAGTGTCATTATCGTCAATTTAGCCATTACAGCTAAATTTCCTGTACATTCATTATTCTTCATTATGGTCTTAAATTCGTCATTTTTAGATGTCATTAATATCTTTTCATGCTATGTATATTCTTACTATAAATTCTTTTTAACATTCCCTATGTTCTTTTATTGGCATGTTATTTATTGGTTTGATATCATAGCTTTGGATTTGATAATCCGAGAGGTTTACATGGCATAATTTGTATGCCATGGTGCTTAAGCCTAAACGCCTAAATACTATGGTATTAAACCCTTGGTATTAAAACCTAAGCTCTAAACCTATGTACTAAGCCTTATCTGCACTCCTAAGCAAAGGTCTTAAACTTGAACTAGCGCAACCTATGACTAAGTATTATGGTAATGCTAACACGGTGCAATCTTTGAAATGTGATAACGTTGATGTTTAACGTTTGGGGTGACATAGTATATGGTATGAACCATATATTATAGGGTTTAAGTGATGGTATGAAGGGTGGTACATTCGATACATTGTAACAAATCGTGACTATGGGAGTGGGTTTGTTGAAACATTAATGAAATCCAGCTTGGTGCATTTAATGTTCTTCATGAATCGTGATAGCTTTCCCTTAGGCTTATCTCATGATAGGTGTACAATGTATTTGCCATTTGGGGGTTTCGTTGTTTTGTTATGCGTAGTGATATGGCCATGGAGGCGACCTACAGCTTGTGAAGGTAATCCCATGTAAATGTATAAGTTTGCACCTTCGTTTGGTTTATGGTTTGTTAAGTTGGTATACTCCTCATCCCCATTTGGTTGTTGCTTGCAGGTGCCGAAAGGGATGGAGGGCAGCATGGCTATGACACCATTGGCTCCAAGCATTACAATCATGGCCACAATAAGCCTGCTAATCAAGCTTATGCTTGTTAACCTTCAATCCTGTGGCAAAGCTATGGTTTCACCTGGTAGTTTTGGTTGGGGTTTGAATACAGACATGGTTTATTTCTAATGTTAAGGCATTATGTCGTGACTTGATACTTAGGCCATCCAGCTCTGTGTCATGTTTATTTTGATTATGTAACTCATTAACATTTTGTTTATTTGGATTTTAAAGCCATGGGCTGCACCATTGCAAGCAATGGTGCCATATCCCATTGGCACCCTGTGTAAAACCTTATCTCGACCTTCAATGGCAACTGTGTACAAACATTTGGGATTGCGCTGTAAATAGATGTATGGTTTTGATAATATGTAAAGCTTAAACTTGATATGTGGTGTATGCGCTTTTACTCCTGCGTTTTTATGAGGCATTGTTTTTAAATGAGTTGGGGTTTTTAATAGAGAGAGGCATACACCTTACCGGATGCTCTGTGTGTAAATGCTATTGGTTTGTTTGGTTAAGAAATAATTCGATCTCTTGACAGCGTGGGAAAAAAGGGCCATGTCTTCAATGGCATGAGCCTTCCCACAGTGCTGCGATAGCTTTTATTTAAATTGTTTATGGTATTTGTTTTGTGTATTATGGCATTTAGAGTAGAAAAATGTAGACAACGTGGGTATAGGACATGCCGTTAATGGCGTGTGCCTTCCCATAGACTGCGATGGTGGAGCATAGGGTTTAGAATGGTATTGACTGTGTACTATATTTAAAATATTACTTGTCCAAGGCCGTGACTGATGTGAGTCCTTGGGTGTTAGTGGTTTTCGTGGTCATCAAGGTATGTAGACCCGCGATGGAATTCATTATTCTTAATGTAATTTGGACTCTATAAATACTTTAAAGGGTTTAATTATAAACCAGATCCCACATACGAATTCGTACATCGTGGCCTATTTGAGAAAAATTATAGGATTTTGTTGTTGTAGGTATAAATAATATGTATGGGTTATTTATTAGACATTGCCTTGGGTCTTGACATCCATGGGAATCAATGTTGTGACCACTATTGGAAACGATGTTTCTAATGTAATGTAAAGTATTTTGATGAATAACACAATCTAGGATTGCATGCCCATAGGATTCGATTCCTGCTTCTGTTGTAATAAATGGATTTATGTTATGATGTTGAATTATGTAACTTGGTTTATGGTTATGTAAAGATGGATATTAAATGGATTTTTTAAAGATATAATGAATGTACTTTATGGTATTTTAATGTAGATGTTAAGACTGTAGATTTTATGGCAGAGTGATCTAGATAAGGACCACATGAATGGTCACAATATCCCTCTATTTAAATTTAATGTGGTTTTCGTTTATGTGGAGTATTTAAAATGTAATTTGTTATATGATTACAGACCTTGAAAGGTCTTAGATGGATTATTTAATTTTGGAAATGAATGCATAGATAGATTTTTATAGAAATTTATACCTGATAGTTTATTTATATGTATATATAGTTATCTTATAAAGGAATATCCCTCGTTGTAAGTAATACCCTAGGGTATCTATACAGTATTTTTTTATTTCTTTAAACTTATTCCTATGGTTAAATCTACTACAATCAAAAACACACGTCTCTACTAACAAATTTAATATATCAGTAGAGATATAATGATAGGTGAACAACTAAATAACATATCTAGATTTACCTAGTCTACAGTATAAATTTCTGAATATGAAATGAATACAAAACACAAATTTTAAAGATGGGAACCTAGCTATAAACAGCCTATGATAATATTTCCAATCCTAGGAATATTGAAGAGAGATAAAGACCCTAGAAAAATCTAGACAGAACATCAATTGAATAGGGTTAGTAAAATATATAGAAGCTTTTACATAAAGCAGCCTGCATTTACCCTAGAACTGTACTTTGACATACTAAGAATTCACACCTGTAATTTATCTTCATGAAGATTCTTTAATGGCTGAACCTGCACACTTTTCAAATACTCAGCATTATCAATTTAAGACAGATCTGAACTCTGATTTTGATGACCAAATCACTTGGGAACTACCACATTCCTCCCAACCATGACTCGGAACCATTCCTGGTTCTAATCCAGATCCCCCTGAGCTGGACTCCAACATACAAGTAGCGTAGAGCTCCTAAGGTAGGGTTTCCTATCTGGTATTCAGATTCTGAATTGGTCCTCTTTTCCTTGCAGGAGAAGGTTCTCCAAGAAAACACTTGAGAGCAAAAATAGGCAGAATAATAATTTTCCCAGAGAAAAATCAAAACCCCCAAGCCTTTGCTTGGCTTGAGTCTTTATAGGTATAGTTTTCAGTCAAAGGGGAAGTTAAATCAAGAAATCCTTGATTTCTTGATTTAACTGTTTTTAATTTACTAGGGTAATTTTCAATTCTTAGCCTATGAACTTTTAACTAGTTCCTAGTTAGTCTTTCATAGTTATTTCACTATTTATTAAATAATAAATAATAATCGGTGGAGCTTCTCTTCTTTTTTTATTTAATTATATAATTAATCATAATTAATTCTTTATACATACTATGTATAAAATACATAGTATTAAAATACTTGTTAGCATTTGTCTTCGGGCATCATGTATCATGATCCCTAGACTTAACGACACTTCGTTACAAAGGTCAAGTAGATAGATGGCTTAGGTCTAATAGGATAGGAAACTCTAAACATCCTTGCATGTTGGATTTCCCTCGTATAACGTGGTAGCTCTTCAGTACTTTGATGAAAATACAGAAATTTGAAATTTTATTTAATCACTTATAAATAAGTATGATAATTAAAAAAAACGGTCTTCTAACTAATAAGTACACCTATAAGAAGATGAGCAATTAATATGTATGCAAGTACACCTATATTCTCTCTTGAACACATACATACTCATGCAAGGCCTCAAGTACATGATGTGAAGGTGGATTTGCATGTCTATTAGACAAACATAATAATAAAAAATTGAGCAACTGCAAAATTGGACAGGGTTGAGGTATTACTTCCACGTGATCCTTGTACATGGTTGATGGGGTGTGGTGGTTGTAGATAAACATGTACACCTCTAGCATAACTTTAAGACCTCTATGGTAATGATAAGATAACTTTCATATATTAAAAAAACTCGAATATGTTTAATTGATTTATGTTAAAGTAGTTTTAAAGACAACTTCATGTACTCACACTATATGTAGCTGCTACATCTATGTACTTGCCCTAAAGGTTCCATGTAAAGGGTTAGTCACCATACATTTAAGGCCATAGTCATATCCTATTGTCAGTGGATCAATTCGATACTTATATAATGTTACATAACACATAAAAATGTGTGGTGTCGTAAAAACAAAGCAACCAAATCCCAGCTAGAGAGCTAGTTGGCCAAATAGACAAATGTTGGGTGAGAGTGCCCTCGACTGGAACTCTACCCTCGACTAGAACTCTGCCCTGGCTGAAACTATGCCCTAGTTGGAAATTTGTCATGGCTAGAACTATGCCCTGGTTGGAACTTTGCCTCGGCTAGAATATTTCTCATTTGACATTACCGATGTAGAATTGTGAAGATTCCAAATCTTTAAATATCTTCTAGCTCAATAAATCTCTATAGGAAGTGCGTTTGACAATGCTTGAAATTTATTGGAAGGAACAAGAACCTCATAGGAACCCTTCCCTTGTTTGAACCTTGCCCTTGTTGGAGCTCTTCCCTTGTTGGAACTCTGCCCTGGCTGGAACTATGCCTTGGTTGGAACTCTGCCCCAACTAGAACTTTGCCCCGGCTGGAACTCTGCCCCGCTGGAACTCTACCTCGGCTGGAACTTTACCTTGCTAGAACTCTGCTATGACTAGAACTATGCCCTTGGATGGAACTATGCCCCAGCTGGAACGCTGCCCTGGCTGGAGCTCTGCCCCAGTTGGAACTGTGCCCGGCTGGAACAATGTGTCCCTTCCTTGTTGTACTGTGGCTGTCATGTCCCTTTCTCTGCTAAAATGTGACTATTGTATCATGACTATGGTTCCCTATCCTAGCCGAGCTATGACTATGTCAAACCTTATATGATAGGTCAATGGTGGTCTTAAGTTTGCTAGAGGGAGCTATGACTTTGCCCCAGTTGGATTTCTTTGTCTTCCAGAACCCATCTACTTGGGTATTATACGTAAGAAGATTAGGAGCTTGTTGTTTTCTCATCATTTGGATGAAAATATTGAATCAACCTCGATTTTATCATTCCTGCAAATCCCTTTGATGCGGCTATTAAAGCTTACGATGTATGGAATATAGCCATGTGCTTGCATTCCTTCAAACACTTTGAATGTAATGGGATTAAAAGTATGGAAAGAGTGTTGGGTGCTTGAGATCATCTTCTTACATATGGAAAAGGTTTTCTTCGTCAAACCCTAGATGATAGGTCAATGGTGGTGTTAAGTTTGCTAGAGAAAGATGTGACTTTGCCCCGGCTGGAACTCTAATCTAGCTGGAACTCTACCCTGGCATGCATGCCTCAGCTGGAACTCTGCCCTGGAACTCTTCCATGGCATGAATTCCTCGGTTAGAACTCTGCCCCAGGTGTAACTTTTGAATGCCTAGAACTGTGATCCGGTTGGATCATTTCCCTGGCTGAAACTCTGTCCCGGCCGGAACTCTGCTCTGATTGGAACTCTACCCCGACCGGGACCTTACCCCTTTCTAGAATTTTGTCTCCTTGAGAATCCAAATATCTAAATATCTGCTAGCTCAATACGTTTGACAATGCATGAACTTTATAGGAGGGAACTCTTCTCGGACAGGAACCCTACCGTGATTAGAACTCTTCCTTGGATGGAGCTGTGACCTCGTTGAACTCTGCCCCGGCTGGACCTTTGCCCCACTGGAACTCTGCTCTGACTAGAACTCTTCTTCTATGCCCTTGCAATGTTGAGTTGTCAGTCTTCTAATTCTGTACTATGAATCTTTATCTTTCCAACTTGGGTATTTGGTTTATGGGTCTCCTTTTTTGCTTGTGCATTAAGTGTGTCAACTTTGCAACCTTGGATTGCAATCCCTAACAACACTGGAAGTTGAAGGTAGACGGATGTGTGAAGCTAAAGAGAATAGGGGGTTATTCTAGTTAAGAAAGATTTCAAAGCAAAGTTTATGTTCGTTTTCCGAGTCAAAGGAGGAAGGTGCTAAAAATTATATGTCGTTGGAGATTGTAACGTCCCCAACCCTCTCATCGACAAAGAGGAGGCTACCATAATCCTATCTACCCAGGAAACTAGCCCCATGAACATAATAATAATAAGTGAAATGCTTTGAACTAAAACATGCATACATTATTACCATACAGTGGAAGAAAAACCATACATTCAAGCATTCAGCATGTTCATTGTAATTCATTATCAAATTTAATTGCAAGGATTTAAACACAAGAATACTTATCTTATGAATAAGAATGCCCCGTAACCATCTATGTCACTGCTACGTTCCACCCAACCATAGGCCAATGTGCTCCTTAATCTCTCAGCAACACTGCCACCCCCAAGCTGGGCATGATTTCCACAAGGAATAAGGAAACTAAGCAGGCTAACACATAGCCAAATATATGTCAAAACCCATTAAAGCCAACACGGTTGGGTTTATCAGACCAAGAGTACACAACAACACATAACCAGGCCAACAAGTTGGGTTTATCAAGTTATCAGGAAATGGAAGCACTGTCTGCTGAGCTAGTGGGATCACTAAAGAGCTAAGGATGCCTACACCAGAACTAGCTTGACTCCTAAGACATCCACACACACCCAACACAAGGAATCATTCCCTTCTCTGCTGCACAGTCCCTCAAGACATGACTTCCCTTCGAGTGCTATTCAGGGGGTGTAAAGAAGAGAGCCAAACCTCTAGCTCTGTCTATGAGGCTCCTCCAAAACACTAGGTTTGTCAAGCAGACTCCTTTCCACTCCTACACAGTCCAAAGACCAATTGCATACACAGCAATATACACCATTTCTGGGTTGAGGAAAATAGTTCAGCCACAAAATTAATTGCCAAGGAGGGTAAGAACAACCCACTCACAACAAATCGTATCCCATGGACGTTTTGGCCCTAATCGTATCATCACGTTTTTGCAGGTATTTCTTCTTTTTGGGATAGTAGATCCCGTCAAAAGTATGCTGATTGGATACTCATTGGATGCGGAATTTAATTCCACATCCGATGATCTCTCCCGATCGAAATTTGAGTAAAAACACAAGGAGATATGTCAAAAATACGAACAAAAAAAGTAGTTTTTTTTATGATACCTATCCCCAAATTTATAATAAAAAATTGTTTAAGATGTGCTCCCTTTTTAAATTTTAAATCATTTTGATTGGCTAATACATGATAACATCAATAATAAATTATTTTTGGAAGGCCCATTTTAAATTGAAATTTCCTCTAATGAGAGCAACAAAGTTACCCTTTCGTCACAATAGCGACGTTAGCGACAATATTGAAGATTCATCGCAATAGCGACGAATGTCGTGAGATTTTTCAAATTTTTCAAAAAATTAAAACTATTTTTCCACAAAAGCAATGATTTTAACTGTTTCGTGGAAATTTTGAGCGATATGTAGTAGTGCACGGAAATGTGGAGTTTGGACCCAACCATAACAATCCTGGAGCACACAATTGAAAACCCCATCGACTAGTATGCTTGGATTTTTGCAAAATGAAAGCCTGTGGGGCATATCCTGCCAAACGTAGGAGTCTGGACTATAGAGATTTCAAATTGTGCAGTGTGTCACTACCATTAGCAGGGTGGGTCATCCCCTTTTGATATTCATATCTCCGATAACCTAATTCAGTCTTGAAAGTTTAGATGATAGCTCACACAAATTTGCATGCAATGACATTCACGGTTCACGAATCACATTTGCCAGATGGACACTGATGACTAGACAATGGAGTTTGGACATCGTAGAATCTAGAGTAATGGAGATGGATTATGAATAAATTATGAAACTTCCCCACACTTGGCTGGCTCCTACCTCAAGGTTCCGACCCCGACCCTACTCGGATACTCCTAAACCTAGTCTTATATTACTAATATCATGACATTTTGAAAAAATTGTAAACCATATTCAACACTCTAATAAAACGGCTTTGTTGAATTTTTATAACAGAAAAATGTAGGAAAACGAGTCAAATTCCAACTTTGATTGACACTAATCGAAAGAAACCAAGAGGATGACATCGTATCAATCTAATTAAAATAAAAATTTGAAAACAAATAAAAATGGGTGTACGAATGGATTAGTTAGTATGACCAGTTATTCTTTATATTTATATTTTTTTAACTACGGTCACTTGTCTCATCCTCATCCATAATCCACTTCAAATCTTAAATAAAAACATCTATCCATATAATTAAATTCATTGCAATTGTGTTTGCAGGCGAAGAAGAAATTAGCTTTAGCTTGTGAGCGAGTATAGCTAATCCCGAGCTTATTTTCAGATATGATACTTTGAGAGAAGAAGGAGAAATTAGCTTGTGTGCGAGTATAGCTAATCCGGAGCTTATTTTCAGATATGATACTTTGAGGGAAGAAGGAGAAATTATCTTGTGTGAGAGTATAGCTAATCCGGAGCTTATTTTCAGATATGATACTTTGAGAGAGGCCACGTCTAATTTTACCGCAGAGAGAAAGCTTGGCGAAGGTGGTTTTGGATCAGTCTTTAAAGTGAGCGTTACATCCAATTTAGTTTATTTTAAAGTAGATCCCACTGTGAATTTAGTTTATTTTAAAGTAGATCCCACTGTGATTTTTAATGGAGAAACCATAAAAATATTCTTGACAGGCCATAATGCTATTTGATCTGCAGGGGATCTACCAGATGGCAGGGAGGTTGCAGTGAAACGGCTGGAATTAGGTTCAAGTCAAGGAGACGCCGAATTTCTGAATGAAGCAAATTTCATCAGTCGTGTTCAGCACAGGAATCTTGTAAAACTGCTTGGTTGCTCAGTGGAAAACCCGGAAAGGCTACTAGTTTACGAATACCTCCACAACAGTAGTCTCGACAATATTATATTCGGTTGCTTGGCTGCACTGACCTGAGTTTGTGTTTTTACACTGCTAATGTGTTAAGTAAATGCTCTGTAGATATAACAAAACGTCATTTACTTGATTGGAGACAAAGGTATGAAATCATAGTTGGAACTGCTCGTGGGCTAGCCTATCTTCACGAAGAATCTGAAATTCGAATCATTCATAGAGATGTTAAAGCAAGCAATATTTTACTGGATAATAAAAATAGACCCAAAATAACAGACTTTGGTTTAGCCCATGTCAGCATTCGAGTTGCATGAACTTTGTAATAATTCTATCTTCAATATGGTTCATATAATAATTTTTAATGCTTAACATATGGAGATTTCATTGTACATGGTATTCATGTGCAGCGGTTACATGGCGTACCGCGGACAGCTAACAGAGAAAGCAGATGTATTCAACTTTGGAGTGCTTCTACTTGAGATTATGATTTTACATTGCTCTGAAGATATAACAAAACGTCATTTACTTGAGATTATCAGCGGCAAAAAGAATCAGTGTTTGACTCAAGGCACGGAGTTTCTCATCGAACGAGTATGGCTAATCTCATCTCTGAAGTAGATATTTGCAGCAATTATGAGTCGTTGCTAACTGAGCTCTATCTTTTTTTGATATTGGTGAATTACCAGATATGGAAACTGTATAACGCGGAGAGATCTTTGGAAGTTATATGGATCCCGCATTAGACGAGGGCAGTTATTCGTGGGAGGAAGGGATTAAAGTCATTAAAATTGGTCTTCTGTGCACTCAAGCAGCTGCAGCGATGCGGCCTTTAATGTCTCGGGTGGTGTCGATGCTGACCGGAGAGAAAGAAGATGTTCCTTCGCCAACAAGGCCTGCTTTCATAGGTATTCTGGATAGTGTAAGCGCACTTCGCCAACAAGGCCTGCTCCTCACAAAACTTCAACTTCAAGTAGTGCAGCAACTTTTTAAATTAATTAATTAATGTTTAAATTGTGTTAGGTTAACTTTGATTTTTAAATGATGAAATGCAAAAGTTCTGATCAATTATATAAATTACTTTGAACATTTTCTTCCAGTCAATTGACTGACACGGAGTGTCATTTTATGCTATTTTAACTTGGATTCTTCGTTTTCTCCAACCTGCGTCACCCCCTGTCTACAGTCAAGATTGCATTTTCTTCCTGTCAATACAACGCGCCCACTATATGGGAGTATGGGAGCAGTATAAGCGTTAACCAAAACACTTCTATCTGGCTGGAATTTGGTAAAGAAATTATTCTATTCCGCAAGAATTAAGGAAAAACCTTTATATAAATGTTGTTATATTTTGTAGTTTGGTAGGTAAAGCAAACTCTGAGCGAAACATCCAAGCCAAGCCAAAACATATCTTAATGAAATTGAATCCGAATAAGTGAAATGAAATTATTGTTGAAATCACAGTGTGTAGTTGTTGAAATCACGGTGTGTAGTTGTCAAATCTTAGTTTTTATTGTCTCCATGGTTTTAAACTAAGACATTTAATATAGAGAAAACAATATTTATTATTAAAATTACACAGTTGTTAAAATAACAATTTCCATAAAACAATTTTAAGGAAAATTGGCCGCAAACTCAAGGGCGTTTTAGTTGTATTTTATCGTATGCGGATTATCTATATTAACTTCTAACATTTTCTTCCATTCAGCACAGCGCGCCAGGAATATTTAATATAGTTTTCATCATTTTACGCAACCTGCTTCACAGTTTTCATCATTTTACGCTACCTGCTTCGAAGTAGCGATTTCTCCAATATTTTTCTTATTTTATTTAGACTTCTTAACGTATTCTGCATTTTCAACGAAACTATATCACTGGCAATTGCCCCAAGGAAGTACGCCGTGAAGGTAATTGTTAGTGGGTAATTTTAGCCTGTGAGCTCCATTTGAGCCTTCATTACAGTCTGTCAGTGTTCTGTGAAATATACTCGCAAAATCTCAGAAACAAATGCCTATCAGAAGTGCTGCTTGTGGTGTTTGTACCATCTCTGTGATTTTAGAATCCCAGTTAATAGCCCTAAAAGAACAATGCCATAGCTGTACACATTGCACTTCTCGTTAGGCCATCAGCAATCATCCAACAAGCCATCAGACAAAATTATAAGTAGTACCCACAAAGATAACGAAATTTGATTTTCGCATTAAATTTTAACCCCTGAACATTGTGACCGCACTTGGAAACGAGAGTGGAAATCTATTCATTGGGAAGACGATAAGATGAGAATAGCACACAGAGTACAAAATGCACCACAACTTCAAACCCAAGAAAAACAAATGACTAAAATTGGTTAATGAGATTCCAGAGTACCAATATGCATCAATAACTAAAAGGAAACCCAAACAAAAATTTTAAAGAACATTAAAAGAGATTAATTCTAAATGTAAATGTAAATAGGTAAACATAACCATAGTTAGCAAAAGAGGTAGACCAAAGCAGATGAGACTGTTCTTTCTCATCCTGTGTAATTTATTATTTATAATAACAAATAGGAAATTCTCCAAAGGCCTACATATAAAAGACATGCCTAGAAAGGAAGCCAAGGAAATTAAGGAGTCATTCGAGATGTGTGAGAATAGTTGAGCACGTTGCATACCAAAAAGTTGAACATTGCAACTGTATTTGACAATGTAAGGAGTCTTCAGTCAAGAACTGTAATAGAATTAGCAGATTTACCATTGCCAATTCCAAGGCACATTTTGAGCGAGTAATTAGAGACAGTTAGTTAAAACAATATAGCAAAAGATGGCAAGCAATGCTTTTGAGAAAAAATTTCCAACGAAGCACAACTCCATTAATAAACCCGATGCTGAAATACATAAAACCATAAAGAATGTATGTTGTGGAAGTACAGAACCAATACATATAATTCTCATTCGACCAATCACATGACAATGGGAAACAAACATAACATGACACACTCCAAATATAGGTAAACCATCGTGCTTTAGTAACTTGTTACAACATCTTCCGAGGCAGAAGGAGAAACAGAGTGAGACTGTTCCCATTCACCCAAAGGAGATTGGTCAACTCTGATGTCCTCAATCAACTTAACAACTTCATTCATCTTAGGACGTTGCTCAGGTGATTGTGAAACACAACTCAAAGCAATCTGCACCTTCTTCTTGAGAATGATAGTGCATAGGATCTTTTCCAGTCAAGACCTCAAGCAGCAACACACAAAAGCTGTACACATTAGCCTTTTGGGAGAATTTTTTTTCGTTTCTGCCTGCTCAGGTGCCCTGTACC
>LPNX010403957.1:0-14055 GCA_001517045.1 Pseudotsuga menziesii
ATTTTAAAAAGATGATTTTACAAATGACTTGTGATGTTACAATTAAGATGTTACAATTACCAAAGTCGGGAATTACAATTACCAAAGAGATGTTACAATTACTTTGTCTACAATTTTTTTTAATCCCAACCAACCAACATAGCAACACAACCATTTGAGAGCCCTCCTCAACACACAAGGTAACATCACTCATAACGAGCGAGTAATCCGAGGACCTTAGAATAAATGAGGAAAGAAACTCTGGGCATGTGATGGAGCTATAAGAAAATAGTGTCTGGGATATTTCCTATCTATTTTACATGCAAACAACCAAGTAGAGCTGGAAACCCACACAGTTTTAGTTCACCGTTAGGCTAAACTTTACCCAAATTATCTATATTTCCAACAACCCTTTCTAAGTTTTGGACGGAAACACTTATTTGGCTTCGCTTTTTGTTATTTTTTGTTATTGAAGAAGAGATGGAGTCTACCTCTTGTGTTGTAGAATGCATTGGAGTCCCCAACTATGGAAACTCATTGGTTGTCGGTTTCCCTGTGCCTTAATTGCTATTAGGATTTACTAGAAGATAGGAATGAATTCCCTAGATTCCACATGAAAATGCCGTGTCATCTTAACTCAAGAAGGAGAAAAAGGAAGCGCATTTTTGCAGAATATACCATGTCGTTTTAACTCCACTTAGAACACATGCATACAATACATTCAAGAAACTCAAAACTCATTCTTCACTGAGGGTTTTACAAATTCTTCATCTGTATTGCTACAGATTGTACAGTCGATGCTTTCCACTCTCACTAACAATTGTTCATTATCTGATAAGTATGAGGAGATGAGGAGAGCAATTTTTTCTCAACAGCTTATTGGTCACTGAGAATCTGTCCATAACAGCAATAATCTAACTCCTATAAAGGACCTAATCTCTTCAGCAAAACAACGGGTTTCTCTATGAGTGCAATGCCAAAATCTATACAAATTTCCGAATAACAAAAAACTCAGGCTGGGTGATCATGTCTAGACTCAAAAGAGGGTTGGAATTCTTCAAATGTTCTAAAAGAGTGGAGAAGATAAAACCAGGCATTGACATAAATGTGAACTTTAAAAGACATCTGGGCACTATTTATTCTTACCTCCAGACAACTATATATCAAACTTCAAATTCGGAGTTAATCTTACCTACAAGGCTACAAATTTAATCATTATATGGTTTCAATTAAAGAATTAGAAACTTGTATCATTTTTCCTGCAGGAATGGGTTGCCGATCCACTATATTCAACAACGCTTATGGAAGTAAATGAAGCTAGCTATATCCCACACTTACCTGGGATACTTCGGACCCATTTTCGGGTTATTTTCTTTAAAACATTATTTTGAGTGGAGAATTGATGGTTTACAAGTCCAGTCAAACAATAGCATCCACCGAACAAATTCCCATGAATTCCACTCCAGGTCCTTCCTCAACACATTTACATTTCTTGAATAGGATATAGAGAATTTTCACGTTGTAGAAATGACTCTCATAAAACATATGATCCTGAATGCGTGATAAGAAAACTATTGAGTTCTTGTTCCCTGACATCATTTTTGAACTAAAGGACAAGCCCAATATGTTGCGATCACAAAAAAGTTCATTTAGATTGATATCCAAAGCAAAGGAGATGGTTGTTATAAAAATCTTAGACAACATTTCTTTGCTACTATCCTGAAGCTGCCTCCAAAGGTATTGGAACTCAAACGATTTGAAGTTGTCTGGCCTTAATGCTCAATGCAATCTTATAAACTTAAACAATTTCTGGGAAATTTTATCGTTGGAATTCTCAATTTTAGTCGTTAATTTCTGGTTTGTTCATTTATAAAATCCACTTTCATTCCCTATTTGTAGGCTGCTTATACATGGCTTTGTTTGGGCTTGCTAAAACTTGATTTCTTGGCTTTTTTGTCTTTCTGATATTCCTAAATTGGGAACTTCTTTACTCTAAGAAACCCCGTGAAAATTACATAAAAAGAGAATTCAACAAGAATTTTAATGAAAACAGTTACAATAGACATAAATATCACATTCACCAAGCCATTTACAGGCTCGAATGGGGAGGTTATTGATCATGCTTATGAGAGCTTGTTCTTGCGAGACGGTTGATTGAGCAAAAGTAGAGTCCCTAGCATAACATTATTCCTTACAGTAAACAAGTTACAGTTTTGCGTTGTCTTAGTTGGCCCAACTCCCCTGCTGCTGTTGAGGACCTCTGCTCTTCAATTATAGCTCTACTGCGCAAAAATATACCCCTAAGTAAGGACTGCAAAGAAGAACAAATATTATTCTTAGTAATATTGAAACAATATCACTTCTTAGTAATAACAAATGTAGAAATGACATGTGTCAGTTCCTAAACATAAATATTAAGACCCTTCTGAATGCAAAATAAGCTACTCACACTTAATAGCTGCACATACAAGACATTAGTTCCATCCTAGAGGATAGACCGACTGCTGCCAATGTCATGACTCGTAATTTCAAACCAAACTAAATTTTTACGTGATTTTCTCTATAAACAGGGTCATCATCGGGGTGCATCAATGCATTTGTTTACTGCCAAACAAGACCACTAGTGGTTTTCTATTTAGCCAGCAAGTGACAAAATGGTGCAACTTCTTTTAAATTCAAATTACTACAGAACATAAGAGTGTGAAAAGGAATTTTAATTGAACAAATGGCTACATATCATAAATTCATACTCTCCAATAGTGGAGATGTTGTAGATATCATCATGCTATTCGAAAACACAGATCTTCCTAATCAGATAAATGGTCACATTTAACAGTCTCAAATAGTGGAAATGTTGAGATCTTATCATGCTAACCCAAAATACAGATCTTCCTTCTTCCTGTTTTGTCGCAGCCTAGCTCTATGTCAAAATCACTTAATCTAAGAGTAAATACTATTGAAACTCGAAAGCCTCAATAACTTGAGGTTGATTCTTGATATAATATGCCCTCAAGTATTACGCTGTTAATAAAAGAAATCCAACTGCTCCAGTTTCACATGCATAAAATTGTACTGGGTGTGCTAAGCTTCCCAGCAGAAGAAAGGATTACAAGACTGTATAGATGTAATAAATATTCAAGAATATGAGAGCATGTTAGACCAAAAAGGAATACACAAATATTCCATCAAGAGAGCAGTTTACACTAAAATGAAATAGAATAGAGATGAAAAGCCCGAACAAAAAGACAAAAGATGATAGCTAAAACAAAATCCCCTATAATCCAGGGCTTAAAGATCATAAAAACACAAGGGTTAACTAAGATTAGGCTTATGTTTTGAGGGTTTCTTCGAGTCTTGGTTCGGCTTTGAATCCAACAAGATTTTGAGAGAAAGAACTTGTTGAATCGCTTGTGATTTATTCCAGAAAGGTCGACGCATTCCTATTTTGGTTGAAAAAGAAATATCAGAATGTGTGTGTGTTTGCAGAGTAAGTAGATTGAGCGAAAGCAGTGGAGTAAATGAGTATGAGGAATATTGCGTACAAACCCTTCTCTTTCAAGTAGCGACGAAAATCTTCTCTCGTAAGTTGGACGATATCCTCGTCTGTTAGCTCTTCACTGCCATTAAAAGAATCGGGCAGAAGATATGACAACACCCAAACAAGCCTACAAGATTGATACTAACAACAAATTTGCAATAGAAATGAAATTGCATAGAATGAAAAACAAAGTACCTGTGTTTTTTTAGTTCTTTGGCTCTTTGAATCAGAATTCCTGCAACTAGAAACAATGCAACTTCTCTGTGCAAACCCACGCAAACTAAATGTGCCAATAAACACCATTTATGCAGCAGGGACGGGCGGTCGCCATGACAAGATGTTCAACCACCTCCTCCATGAATAGCAAGCTATCTAATAAATTCAGAATAAATGCCAAACCGAGAAAAAAACACTGCTCTTTCACAGGACGGGCTCTCCAGATATTGCCCACGGCACTCCAGAATCGCCGGACAATTGCGGTTCTGACAAACTCAACAATCACGGGAAAGCCCATGAACAATGCTCATTCGTAAACACTGAAACTTGCAGGCGAAATGGGAGGACATCGAAATGGGAGGACAGAGCAGGGCAATGAACGGAAACCTTTACCTCCAAAACATCCGTAAAACTTGAAAACATGCGGAGGACCAGCGGATCACGAAGGAGACACGCGGGGATAGGGGTTAAGTGCCAGGACCACCGGATCGCAAAGAGGACACGCGGAGAACCACCGGATCACGAAGAGGACACGCGGAGGAGCATGGTTGGTCAAATAGATGACGAAATGAACAGTGTTTTTCCGAACATGTTCGGAGAAGAACGCCTTACGACGTAATTATTTACTGATAGTACACTCGAGCAATAAATGGATAACTGAGAAAGGATCTCATTGGGATGAAGATGGGGTGATGGTATAATTGAAGTTCCTTTTAATGTGGACATATGAAAGGAGAGAAACACTTGCTTTCTTTGCAATAAAAGACCAAAGCTTTCACAAACAATTTCCCCATATTGGACATTCTGAGCAAACCACTTGGTAATGTCTTCTTAATTATTTAGTGTTTAACTGCACTATCCTGGAAAGTCCACAAACTCCAAATTAATAAGGCCAAATGCCCAAAAATATTGTGCTGGGCAAAATATCATAGATGTGAATAGTGTTGTCACTGCTCGGAAATACATGAATATACTTCACCAATAGGCCATAAATCATGAATTCAAAGCAATATGAGTCTATGCAAAACCCCACCCCTCCATGGTGGCAATAAATTATGAATTCAAAGTAATA
This sequence comes from Pseudotsuga menziesii, assembly GCA_001517045.1. Lineage (NCBI taxonomy): Eukaryota > Viridiplantae > Streptophyta > Pinopsida > Pinales > Pinaceae > Pseudotsuga > Pseudotsuga menziesii. The sequence continues at coordinate 4,806 of LPNX010403957.1, forward strand.
TGAATCTATGCAAAACCCTGCCCCTCCGTGGTGGCAATAAATTATGAATTCAAAGCAATATGAATCTATGCAAAACCCCGCCCCTCCATAGTGGTAAATTGGTAATAATTCATGGGAATATCATTTTTCAGTTGCGAAGCAACCAACAGATTTTATGGTAAATAAAACTTTTACTCAGTTTTTACATGTGAAATGTAAATTATTTTGACTTGTTTTGGCCATTACATGCTTAATCAAGTAGTGTCCAATAGATGATTGTTTCAAACATGTATAATTTTGTTGTGGATTTTGGCTTAGAAACATTGTTGTTTGGAACTGCAAATCAAATATCATTTTGATGAGAATAAGCATCTATGAGAGGATGTCAAAGCTCTAAAACATTAATTTTTAAACTATAATTTCAAAAAATAAAAAATTGAACATTATGTGGTAACTTGAACATTCTTGAATTTGGCACAATTTACTTGCAATAATTTGCATTGCACTGACTGATGCTAGAGACCGCAATTAAGACCCCTGAGAATTTACAAATACAGAATACTTAATTAGCTTATAAAGATACTGAAATGCACCTGAAGTTCTTGCATTGCTGACACTCGGTTTTTTTTGCAGTAGGTGAAAGAGAATCAAGAAAACCAGATTGTTAGGCTAGCAAGGATACCCTTGAGAATTTACAAATATAGAATACTTAGTTAGCTTATAAAGATACGGAAACACACCTGAAGTTCTTGCATTGCTGACACTCGGTTTTTTACAGTAGGTGAAAGAGAATCAAGAAAACCAGATTGTTGTCTGGCAAGGTGTTGCAGCTTATCCTACAGCACAGAAAACAATATGTTGTGAATTGAAAATTTAGGTACAGGCTACAAACATGTAAGCTCCACTTATTAATATTTGCACAACTATATTGACAAGATAAGCCATTAGAGTAGTTTTCTATACCTCCAAAGCATTGACCAAACCAGCACGGTCCTCAACACTTAGAGCTGACAACACAAATGTAAGCTAGTAAGAAAATATTATGGAAAGCTGACATGCCAAGGAAAAAATTGTGCAAAAACCAAAATTGTTTCTACAATATGTACAAGAAAACAATGCATTGATCCAAAAATGTACTAACAATTTTCTTTCCATGGCATTTTTCATAGAACAAGAAATAAATTAGAAAACTTTAATATCATATACAAAGAAAGTACAATGTGCTAGTGTAGAGCTCCCCGTTAGAATTCTGCAAGCCCTTTGATCCTAGACACATTCTCTCTCTCAATCAGGAACACTAAACTTAAAATAACAAGAAAAAATCTAACACCCACACTCTATAATCTTGAGTGCCTAAAACAAAAGCTCTATTTCAGAGAAACTAGCATATATCCCATGCAGACAAAAATGAGAAATCAGACCCTGTAGAATTCATGCTAAACAATTCCCATCTCTATATTTTTTCTCATCAAGCAAGCCACGACAAAACTACATCACAATAAACTCTCAAGCATTACCCATGCAGCAGAAAAATAGAAAAATAATTCACAAATCTGAAACCTAGTGCCTCTTCGTGATCAAAACAACAAAAATCAGGTCATACTATCCGGAAAATTATATGGAGTCCTAGCAAAACTGTAAAATGCCAAGAAGAACTCACGCAAGCAACATATTCGCAACCCTCAAAATGGCCTTCACCTGGAATTGGATCTAATTAATCAGATCTAGGAAACATTAAAAAATCCAGGGACCCTTCTCCAGATATCACAAATCCAACTTATATACACAACTATAAATTTTTGGGAACTATCAATACAAATGGAGATCTGCTAAAAATTCTATCTGCAAAAGAGGACTCACTAAAATATAAACACGAAAGCTTATGCAAGCTTATGAGTACTCCCAAAAGTCCCAATGGAAGGCATGAAAGAAAACAATAAAATAAAAAATTCCGATGAAATATCAGATTGAAAAAGGGGTCATAAATCGAATCTTGGTATCATTGTATTAGATATGGTTGTACAGAATATCTCCTAGTTTGTCGATGGATGGGCACTCGTGTTATTCTCCGAGATGTTGTCGAGTTACTCAGCTACTTATTGGAGTATTTATTCTAGAACTCACCTTGTTTTTGCTATGTACTGTCTTCCTAACGCTTTACTGCTTGTTTAGTTTCCATATGGCTCCTAAAGCCTAAAATGAGATCAAACAATAAAAACAGTGTTTTATATAGATGATGAGATCATTCCCCAAAAGTGAATTCTCTACAATCGCATTAAGGTACCTTTCATGAGCAACTATAAGTTCATCAAGGTCTCTTGATTCTTCCATTTCATCCAAAAAGTCCACCCGTGAGTAATCAAGAACTTCGAACATGAGATAGTTCTGTAGATTTGTGACAAAATGGTTCATTTCATTTCTTATTGTTTGACATCATCTTAAAATGGCTATAAGTCGTTGCTTCCCACCAGCATCCCTAGTGGCATATAAGCAAGCAATAGAGCAAGTTGGCTCCATAGTCTGCCATGTAGCACTCTGAGCATGTTCCACACGTTTAAGCTTCCAAAGACAGTTAAAAATTTTAAGGTACCTGGCCATCACAGACTCTGTAAAATGGTATTCAGAGGATCTTTTGCATTATATTCTAGTGAGAAAACATCCCACCCACTATCTCCACTATGGTGTGGCATCATCTTCACTCTCAACCTATCCAATATATCTAGGTCATCATATTGGTCATTGGAGGCACGAATTGCACTGTCTCCCCTATGGTGTGGCATCATCTTCACTCTCAATTTATCCAATATATCTGGGTCATCATATTGGTCATTGGAGGCATGAATTGCACTATCCAGTAGCCCTGAAAGCTTGAAGGAGCTTGTAACTCTCTCAGTGGTGGCCACTGGCATCCTTCCACCCCTTTGCCACTTGTTTGCTTTAACTGCAGGATAATGACGGGTTTGCAGTAGGAGGAAGAACCGCACAAAAACTTTGCTACTGGATTTATACCTACTCTTACATACTCGCTTTCTACTCTGCAAAGAACCAAAAGAACTCTTTTGATTCACCAGCTTTCGCCATAATCAAGAAAAAAAATTCTACATGCAAATTAAGTTTAGAAAGCTTTTGAAAGAGGGTGGATAGATGGCTTGTTATAGAGGCTTGGGAATAAGATGGGCTACCAATGTGTCAATTTCGGCTACCACCTTGATCACTACCTAGGATTTTCTTAAGCGTTTGTCTACTAAGCCACAAGAATATTTGTCATAAACCACATCAGAGAATGCATATTGATGAGAAATCCATCAGAAGATTTGAGCAAAAAGACATAATCGATCACATCTTCCAGAATTTCAGTTATTAGAGAACATGATTTGTTGAAATGCGTTGGCCTACATTTGAGACTCATTGTTACACTATTGTTTTTAAGTCATGTTCATTAAAAATTATAGTGATACATGAACGATGGTTGTATACACTAAAAAGAGTCCGGTTGTTAGTCCGGCTTAGTCACCGATGAGCCAAGGTCGTGTTGGCCGATATCTGTTTGAATTTATTAGTGTAGCAAAGCATATAAAGTGATATGTCTGGGATATTTCAAACGACACAGAGACATGCTTAACCAGATATGACACTGTGATAACAGCCTGCAAAAATACAAGAAAAATATATCACGATGCACAGACACGTACAAGGAGACCTGCTACATATACCTGAAGCCTTAAAACTTCAAAACCCTCAAAGGGTTTCATGGCAAGAGATTTCTCGGAGCAGTTTTGATCCGACGGCCTCCACCTCAAGAGTCCTGCCTATTTCGGGCATACCCACTGCTTTGTTGATGCCGGTTCCCTCTCCAAACTGGGGAACTCGGTCACCAACAGAGACAACTCTAGCCATAGGAAGGCAATTCCACTAGGCAGGATGAAATCATTGACAACTATAATAAAACGCTTTCCCAGATCGAGTTCCTACAAGCCATGCAAGGGCCAAAAATCATGGCCCTGAAGGAGGCTTCAATGTGACACTGCAGCAACAATTTCCGCCAGAGAAAACATTCTTCCCTGTTGCTCTTTCCAACCAGCAGGTCCTCCTCCATGAATAGCAAGCTATCTAATAAATTCACAATAAATGCCAAACCGAGAAAAAAACACTGGTCTTTCACAGGACGGGCTCTCCAAATATCACCCATGGCGCTCCAGAACCGCTGGACAACTGCGGTTCTGACAAACTCAACAGTCATGGCAAAGCCCATAAATAATGAAACTTGCAGGCGAAATGGGCGGTTCTGACAAACTCAACAGTCACGACAAAGCCCATGAACAATGAAACTTGCAGGACAGAGCAGGGCAGTGACCGGAAACCTTATCTCAACCTGAAAACACGCGGAGGACCAGCGGATCGCGAAGAGGACACGCGGAGAACCACCAGATTGCGAAGAGGACATGCGGAGGAGCAGGGTTGGCCGAATAGATGACGAAAGGAACAATGTTTTTCTGAACATGTTCGGAGAAAAACGCCTTACAGCGTAACTAGATATAAAATTTACAAAAGCAGTCATAGCACTAAAAGACTAAAAATTCCATACAAATATAGATATTGCATCAGTTCCACATTACTTAAAACTTTACTTGTAAACTTGAGTGTCCATCGTTTCTTCTTTTTGTATATCCTACTTGTCAAAGCTTTCAAACCTTGACCAATCGATATTTACTACTCGAGGCTCTAAGAAACAATAGGGTAAGAAGCACAAGTTGCAACCAGTGTTACAAATATCGGTGATATATCGCCAAAATCGCGATATATCACGATACATTCTCAGCGGCGATAATATCGACAAAAATCGGGCAATGTATCGACGATTTTTCCTAACAAAAAATCACGATTTTTCTCAATAGAATCGTGATTTTTTCAGTGAAAATCGCGAGTCGATAGGGTAAATTCGTCGGTCCGTCGAGGGTTTAAAACACGATTGTTTGGGCGTTTTTAACCTTTTTACCAATCCTCCTGCGTGTAGTGTGCGCATTCACCGTTACAGTGTGGAGGAGTAGAGCTGCGTGGAGGAGAACACTGGGCAGTTGGTGTGTGGTGGAGGAAGGAGAAGGAGATCTCAGGTGCGTAGAGCCTGGAGGATATTCAGAGATTCAGGTGCGTGGTCTGTCTAGATGCTAACACCGTCTGTCTGTGTGTGGAGAGTCCTCGCCGTGGAGGAAAAATAAACCCGAACTCCAAACCATCACCGATTCACCACTACTCGTTGCTTTCATTTTTTTAAGTTTTTTACTTCTTAAGTTTTACGTTTTATTATTTAACCTTGGATTTTAAAATTTTATAATATAAATTGTTCTTTCATTTTTTAAAGTTTTTTACTTCTTAAGTTTTATTATTTAACCTTTGTATTTTAAAATTTTATAATATAAATTGTTATTTCATTTTTTAAAGTTTTTTACTTCTTAAGTTTTAAGTTTTATTATTTAACCTTTGTATTTTAAAATTTTATAATATAAATGGTTAAAGTTAAAACTTGTAAGTTGTAACCACCTTGAATCTTTATGTACTTATTAAATATTTGTCCTCTGCAGTAAATTAGTAATATATATTATAAAGCGTTTTCATTGTTAAAAAACAAACTTACATAACCTGCTAAAAAGGATTTCCATGGATTTTATGTGGTTTACTGATCACCATTTGAAAAATAATAAATATTACTATCCAGGTTATCTAATATTAGTTTTTGGCATTTGCTTATGTGTGACTAGACATCTTATACATCTCATATATAGGTTTTATTTCCATATTTATGTAGAAATGTGTTTATTTGATGTTCTTGTTACTTTAGATGTTTAGAAAATTGAAAAAAATGAATATTTTTGTATTTTTTTAAGTTGTCGATATATTGCCGATGTTTGCCGACATTTTCGCCAATAAATCCGATAATTTCTTTTTGGACCCTCGGCGATATATTCGCTGACACGATATTTGTAACATTGGTTGCAACACCTGCAGAAACACCATCCAAAATTGTGTTATCACATTTCCTTCTACTGTGCAAAGCTGCCTCTCAGATTCAGATTCATTAACAAAAATATATATATATATATATATATATATATATATATAAACAGAAAAACATAAAATAACTCACCACACATATTCTTCCCCGTCTCCATCTTGAAGAATCCTGCATCACCCCAGCTATCTCCCCAGGAATTCTTGATGGTCCAGTATGGAGTCCCTCCTCACTAACACCATACCCAACAGCCAAAACAGCATGGTTGACATCCTGCAAATTAGAATCACACCCACATTAAATGCAGACAGCCGCCTCACAAACATTTCATGAAACCCTAATGGGGCACAAAGTTGAATAGTTTTGAATGCAGTGACAGTGAATGCAGTGACAGTCTACAGTTTCATCGCTGAGGCATCCTTCACACAGTTCCAGGATTTCACATAATGATTATAAAATCAACTAACATGGTGAAAAACAGTGATCATACTTCGCCTATTTTGCTATACTTTGTGTGTTTCCATAGAAAAAGCAATGGACTGTCAATTTCAAAGAATTCAGTTTTCTCTTAGATTTGAACCTAGATCTATATTTTTGTTTAAAATAGTTATTTCTAATTAAAATAATATTTTTAGTCATTAGTGATGAATTTCCTCGTACCATTGGGCCTTGACCACAAGTTGCGCTGGTGAAGACTCCTTCCTTGTAAAATCGGAATTCCTTAATAACTTGGAATGCCACACTGACAGGGCAAACAAGACCCACAGCAGATTTGAGTTCATCTTCTGCCCCCTGCACATCAATTTGTCCAGCATAAAATTCAATTACTTCACCATTGGCAGTTTCCAACAAAATGTAAAGCAAAGCTACATTTTCCGCAATGAAGACAAATATGATGAGGAAGACGTGACTTACCAAACTGATGTTGACACTATTAGCGACCTTTACACCAACATTGTTTACATCATATTTGCAAACACCATCTTTAGCTGTGTAAGGATAAGCTTCCTCAGTGTCAAGCCCCCCATTGTATTTAATATACTCAAATGCCTGGGATGGCAGACCACCGCTGCACCCAAAGTTGTTAAATGCTCCGGCACAGTCAACCAACTGCTGTTCAGACAGGATCACAGTCTTTCCCGTAGCCTGAGTATAGGCAGCCTCTAGTGCTCCAGCAGGGCTGCAATATTCAATCAAGTCGTCAACTTGATTTTGGTCTACCGGAGTTCTCAATGACTTATAAAATTTGGCTATTTCTCAATCATTAACTTAAGTTATAAAAAAGGATTAAAATGGAGTTGAGCATTTACCTAAATGTCCAGCAGGATCCGCAATGGGCTTGATTTTTTACAGGACTCACTATGCCTTCTTCTCTCCAGTCTTTCTGTTGGAGTAGCAATCCATTCAAACAATACCGTTAAAAAAACCTATAAATATTTTTTCGATTCTTCACACTCCAATTGCCAAAGAAGGAAGAGAGAAGATTGATCCCATCATACAAGACATAGTTGATAGGGTATATCTAGGCACAAAAACATTATATTAACTTTAGGGAGGATCATAACACTTCTGTGAAATAAGTTGAATGAAAATAGGCACACAGCTCATGGAAGACGAGACCCTTCCACTCCAGTAAAGACTATATCCACTATAAGCCTCTAAACAGAAGTCTATACCTTGTATGTCTAGACAAAGTTAGTAATAAGACTGAGATACGCATATAAAGAAGCTTTAAAGACTTTCATTACCTGCAATGAGTTTATATATTACCATTATTAAGAAAATTATTGTATTACCTCCGCAGGAATTCCGGCATCCGTCAACTTATGAGAACTCTTGGTAGCCGAACAGTTCTGTGAAGCACCCAAATAATGCCCATGGAATTCCTCCCATGTTATGTCAGCAAACTCTGCACAACATTGTTCAATAGACTTTATCAGTACCAACTTCATTTCAGATCAAGTGTGATTATAGCAGGCGCTGATAAACCCGACAAACAAACACCATGCCATGGGTGTAAACTTATCTATTGTTCCACATATATTTTTTGAGATTCTCTGTTTTCGAACTTTGATTTTTGTAGTGCCCTTTCTAATGACCTACCCATATTATTCTTGCTTTGTTTGGCTGTCTTTTGTTACTTCTATCAAGCATATTCAAACTCTTTAACTCCATCATTGGCTGAAATACGTTCACAGATTTTGGTACTTGCCTTACTTACATCTACTAAATATTGGCCAGCTTGGAAATAATCTCATGGCATCCTAGCACTCGACCGGCCTGTAATTCTACTTGAATATAACCTAGAGCATTGAGAGAAATGAAAGAGCTTAGAAGGGGGCCTCTTTTTGGTCCTGCTTGAACGAACCCACTTTATGATTGAAGTTCTGTTTGAAACGTTATGATGTCTGGGCAAGTATAATTTTGAAAAACAAGTAAAGAGTGTTTCGATCCTCAGTTAATTCGTCTCTTTGTATACTTCTATTTTTCGGATGGGTATGGTGTATGGGTTTTTCTATTACTAGCAGCAGATTATGGAATATGGTTAGCAGGGATGCATGTTATGGGTGCTCTTATAATAGAATTATATTATCAATGAAACAAAACAAATGGCACTATAATGATCGTATTAGGATCTAAAAATAAATAAATTATTAATTATTGGAAGAAAAAGATGAAGCCGCGTGAATGTAACTGTCAAACCCTTCAGTCGTCATTCTCAATGTATTAACCTGTCATTTTCTCCAGCAGCGAGGAGGGCAAATAGTGACAGAATAAGGAAAAGGAAGGGAAGACTGCTGTCACAACATGACGCGGTCCAGAACCGAATATGAAAATCCTTGCTGCCAACACTAGGGTGCAACTTTGCAAGATGACGGTATTTCTCTGTACCTAAAAACTCCGTCAATTGTTCTCCTGGTGAATAAAGCAACGTTCTTTTTAGTTTTCTAAAATTTACTTTCCGTGTGATGAATCTTGCTGCTGAGACTTCTGATTGACTCAGTTTTCCTGGTTTCTCTGGCATAATCTGTGTTTATAGAAAGAATCTTCATTCCTGTTCAACACACAAAAAAATGCTCTGTTTTTAGAATCTTTTTACCTCTCTGTTCAGTAGGGCGGTTCCGTGCTTTGTTGCAAACAGAGTAATAGCAGTGAGATTTCTGGTTGGAAACTCCATTGGCAGGTGTGTGGTTAGCAATTTGGAATCCATGTTACAGTCAATGTCTTGAGAAATTGAAAGGTGGTCAATAAAACAGATCAGCT
>LPNX010403957.1:14306-35903 GCA_001517045.1 Pseudotsuga menziesii
GGGGAAGGAGAACCCTTTATTGAAGAAGAGCATGTAAGGTAGAACCGTAGAAGCTAAAATTGATATCTTACACTTTGACGGTGCTATGGATGCTGGGAGTTTGGATGACTGGTTAAGGCAACTAAAAGTATACTTCAGTTGCTAAGGCCTTCAAATAATCAGAAAATTTCATTTGCCAGACTTCAGTAGTACGGATATATGGTCGAACCTTGTTCTGGCGAAAAGGTTTCTGCAACTAAAACTCTGTAAATTGTTCTCTAGTTAAATCAATTTCAAAGCAACGTTCTTTTTGTTTTCTGAAATTTACCTTTCCTGTGATGAATCTTGTAGCTAAATGATTCATCCAAATTCTGTAGAATATAATTATGTTACTTTAAAAATAACTAAAAAGTTTTAGAAAATATATAACTATTTAGAAATTTAATATTTTTAAAAAACCATAGTTTAAATATTTTTATAATATATATAAATATTTAGAAATTTAATATTTCTATAAAAATATAGTTAAATATTTTATAATTAGCATTTAAAGAATTAATAAGATTAACCAGATTTCTACATTTAATATAGATCCTTAAATATTTCCTGGTCTAATTCAAAAATATAAAAACAATAACATGCTAAGTCACTCATCAATATTCATATCTTTTGGAAACATGAATTAAGCACCAAGGCCTGGTGCAAATCCTGGGTCATTCTGATGAAAGAAACAGTCCCTATCACATAAAAGCCAACCACTGCCCAACTACTTGCAATGCTTTTCACAAGTTTAAACAAAAATGTTTACATTCAGTGGTTCACCCCTCATAGGCCATGTCACCCATGAAAGCAAACCACTTATGTGTCCAACTACTTGCAATGCTTTTCACAAGTTTAAACAAAAATGTTTACATTCAGTGGTTCACCCCTCATAGGCCATGTCACCCATGAAAGCAAACCACTTATGTGTCCAACTACTTGCAATGCTTTTCACAAGTTTAAAGAAAAGACCTTTTCAGATAAATTAAAACAAATGCACTATACCCACAATCCAAAGAAAAATATTACAAAGAGTAAAAAAATTCTGTAAATTTTCAAGCTTCAGGAAATAGTTATATGCCCTCAATCAATAGCACCACGACCAAGTTTATGGCTATGAACTTGAACTGTTTAGAATGCTAATATCTTTTTCCAGATACTCCTCTTGGGTTAAATGAAGGGCTTTTATTGCTAATATTTTTTTTGAGTTAAATGAAGGGCTTTTAGGGAAAATAAAAATCAAATAGTATATAAAAACGGTCAATAATTTTTTTTTTAATTTCCCTTTTTCAAAAATAGTTATAATTGCTCATTCAATAGCACCACAGCCAAGGCGAACTTATAATTCCCCATTTAATAGCACCACAGCCCAAACGATGATATCTTGAACACTGTTTACAGTTCTTATCAATTTCCCATATTTTTGCCCGAGCACCCAAAAGAATTTGAAAATATTTTGAAAAGTTGAGATAATTGTAATAAGCATTGAATTCTGCAAGTCAATTACAGGATTTAAAGCTGGATTAAAAAAACCTGAATGAGAGTTGCTAAGACTTGGCTGGTAGAATCAATCTGTCCCCCTATTCAAGGCATACTATTCTCCCTCTCTTCCAAAAAAAATCCTAAAGTACAGTTGCTAAAGCTAGACTGGTAGAAGTCTGCCCTCTATTCAAGGTAGGCAGAGATAGACAATAGATTTTTCACGATTCATCCCTCTCCTGTCATCTTTTTTTGTCAACTCTGTTGAATTTGGAACCTTCCAAATTCTGTAGGAAATATGGATAATTAATAAATATGAACAGATCTTAGAATTGGTAAGCTCAAACTCAAAATCAAATGAAATTTATAATCAATCTTCAAACACAATCAAAATCAAACAAAGTTTATAATCACTTGTAAAAAAATTAAAAAAATTGTCAAATCAAAATCAAACGAAGTTTATAATCACTTGCAAAAAAATTAAAATAAAATGTCATTGACCATACCAAGGTCCCTCAACGTTACTGTTTTACTAAAGCCTTGCAGCTTCACTTCCCCATGAGGACAGATGCCCGTTCTATTACAATTTTACTAAATCCTCGCAAACTCACATATCCATTCCCCATATGCTTATTCAATGGAACTTAAGTGCCTTATTAAAGACCAGTTTGATCTTTTGGTGTCAATTTATGTTTGAAGTGCAAAGATAAGGTTGAATCTATGTGGGTCCTCTGGTCTGTCCACTCTTGCAAGGTCACACCTGGGTTTAGTTCGATTCCATAGGGCCTCTGGCGTGTCTCTGCCTTGCAAGCTCAATTCTACATGGGGATGCATGCTTATTAACCGCCTCGCCCAAAACCTCGATTGTCTTTCGGCGTGGATTTACGTGAAGGCAGAGTTTCTACTACTAGATCTTGCGAGTGCTAGCAGGCCTGGTTCGATCTGAAGCCAAAGCCAAGCTGTTCAAAATAAATTCTCCCCTTTTATGCCCTTTGTTTTCTAGTAGGCAAAGGTTGTCTCTTGCCTGAAAAAGGAAGGGCTTAGCTGGGTTGTAAGAAAGCAAAAAAGAAACCATTTGTTCAGATACAACCAAAATTAGTTATCCAAGTGTCAGCTGGTACATCTAGGCAGCTGTGAGAATTCATAGACCATTCTTCCCTAGCCACCGGGGATAAAGAAATGCTCAAGAGAATTCTCTGGAGCATTATAGCAAAAAAATTATACTCCTGACGATTCAGTTAATTAGACGCCACGTAAAGACCCTTCTTTCCTATCCACTGGGTTTTTGAAAAAATAAGCTTTTCCTTCTTTTTAGGAAAAATATCCTACTCCCTAGCGGATAAGCACCACTATGTGATTAATTGCTACCATTTTAGACTATGATCCAGATGTTGAATACAGAACAAAAGTTTGTGAAATCAGTTGAGAAGATGATTTGATTTACCATTTATTGCCAAAGTATAAGGAAGCTTCATGCTGTTTCTTGACTCGATCAACTCCACGTTCTTCACGAAAGCATTGAATCTGTGCACAAGCTCGCGGACTGAATCGTACCTCTTCCCATACCTGCACAAGATTGAAAGAAAAAACATTAAACTCTAACTGGATGCCATTTTAACTGATTGACAAGGCGGCCATGAATCCGATTTAGCCATCAAAAACATTTGAATCAATAACAGTAGGCAGAGACCTGAGGGCAAACTCCACAAACTGTAGAGACTTGGGATTGGTTCCCAAGACCTTAAAGAGATTTGACTCCAGGTCCTGGATCTTATCAGTGACCATATCAATATACTTTGTTTCTTCAATCGGCCTTGCAACAGATGCAGCAATGGCCGACACCAACAAAGTACTCAGAACTATGGCTAGGATGCGAGCCATGGCAGCCGGAATTCTTGGAACCTCTGAACAAAGCAAACAACGCTGAGGCAAATAGCCGGACAAGTGCGGTTCTGACAAACTCAACAGTCACGGCAAAGCCCATGAACAATGAAACCTGCAGGCAAAATGGGCGGTTTTGACAAACTCAACAGTTACGGCAAAGCCCATGAACAATGAAACTTGCAGGATAGAGCAGGGCAGCGACCGAAAACCTTGACCTCAACTCGAAAACATGCGGAGGACCAACGAAACTTTAAAACACGCGGAGGACCAGCGAATCGCGAAGAGGACACGTGGAGGACCACCGGATCGCGAAGAGGACACGTGGAGGACCATCGGATTGCGAAGAAGACATGCGGAGGAGCAAGGTTGGCCAAATAGACGACGAAAGGAACAGTGTTTTTCTGAACATGTTCGGAGAAAAACGCCTTACGACGTAAAAATGAAGTGATTATTTTTTCCTAGGTTTATATAGAAAAGAAAAAAGATCTTGTAATCACTTACTATCAATCAATAGTTGTTCTATTCACATTATTTGTTTTGTATAACTTTAATAACTAATCATGACTTTGTTATCCTTTATTACTCACACATATGGCTAGTACGAAATGATTTATTTGTAATATCTTAATTACTTACTCCTCGCAAGTATCATGTCTTTAATTACTCATTGGAATGACAAATAATAAACGATGTGCCCGCAACTGAGTTCTTAATTACATACACTAATGGCCAGTAATAAATTATGTGCACTTTTTGTGCTCTTGTAAGGATGAATGGGATGGAGAGTATCTCAGCCTTTTCTGAGGTTTGGGGAAAAACTTGGAAAAAGTCAAAAGTTGGAAAGGGTAGAAAGTCTTTTTTTTTTCAATTGGACTTAAAGAAAAAGCAGTTTGGGACGTAGCTGAAGGTAAACAAAGATTTATTAATGAGGTACTTAGAGCAATAAGAGCCTTAAGAAGTGGCTCTTAATGCTTTGTCTTTGATTAAATTGCAAAGGCTTAGTTAGTGCCTCCAAGAAGCTAGCAATAAGGCATCTAATTGATAAGCACAAGCTAGACGTTTTTTTTATATACGAGATTATGTGTGCGAGTGATAAGGTTGTAGAAGAGTTGAAATCTTTTTTGAAGGATTGAGAGTTTTCCTTCGTGGATGCTTTGGGGAAATCTGGTGGTCCGATTACAGGATGGCGTAGTCGTAAACTGAAGTACTCTAACTCTTGGTCATTCAACTTGGGGTTAGGATTGAATTTATTTAGCTGAGATATTAATAAAGATTTCTCTTTCAAACATCTTTGGCCCATATGGAGACATGGTTCTTTATTGGAATTCCCTCTTTGGAAAATCATTAATCTAAGAAAGTAACCTTATCTTATGAGGGGACTTGAACTTCTCCATTGGTCATTTGTAAATTTGGGGCCCTAAATCCAGAGTTGACAAGGCTTTATGATTTTTTCCTGAACAAGATGGAGGAGAAAGGGTTAATAAAATGTTGCTCCTATTAAGATAAAACCCTCTTGGACTAATAGAAGAACATGTATTGACAACATAGCTAACCGATTAGATCAATTCATTATATCAGAGAAGATTTTAGAGTATTTGGCTCACATTCGACAATGGATTGGCATAGGAGGCCAGTTGGATCATTTTCTTGTTTTGTTTGAAATTGAAGGGGAAGTAAAAAGTGAGTCAAGGCCATTTAAATTCGACACTTCTCAAGTGGAAAATGGGGACTATGTCGAAACCATTTTAAAAAATTGGAAGCCTTATGTTAAGGAAAGTGTGGAATCAACAACCATTCATTTGTAAAAAAATCTTCATTTGGCGAAACAATCAACAACAAACTAGGCTAGTAAGCAGAAAATCAAAGAAGCTAAAGAATTATGTTCAATCAAAGGTGAGTTAGTTTTTTTTATTAAAGGCAAGGGTTTTGGTTTTTTGGCAGAGGATACTCAGAGGAAGGTTATAGAGTTGGAGGATTGGAAAAAAAAATATTCTTATTAGGGAAGTTGAATGAAGGATCAAGCGCGGAGTAGTATGGATGGCTAGGGGCAACGAAAATACTAAATTTTTTTCATAATTTTGTGAATCACAGGAAAAGTATTAATACCATTTGGAACCTTAAAAATGAAGATGGAACTACCATTAGTAGTTTTGAATACCTGGCTACAGAACGCATGAACTATTTTAGGTCTCTATACAAAGTAGACAAGATATCTATTAAGGATGCGATTAAGGTTGCCTCCCTATATCTAAGTTTTGTGAATGCAGAAGATAATGAAGCTCTCATAGAAAAAGTGTCTAAAGAAGAATTCGAAAAATCATTACAAAGTCTCAAGAAAGATAAAATCCCACGTCTGGATAGGATTCCTATTGAATTCTTTATTGGAATGAAAGGGACAGTGGAAGAGTGTTACATTGCACTTGTACCTAGTGCACCTTCAGGTGTACCCCAAGGAGAGAGGGCCAAATGTTTCGACAAGGAGGGGTGTTATCGAGCAATGGTGGTCATGATTGGGCCCATTGGTCATAGTTTGGGGTACTATGGCTTAATGGAATTGTTGCTGCCCTTTATTGGGCGTTTTAACCTCAGGGTTAGTGTCTGAGGCCTTTAAGGGTTGACCATTGGGTCACATGGTTCCACATCTTGTTTATATGCTCTGGTGGCCTCTGTTTCAGCAATGAGACATAAGTCTCCATTCATATTTCACTCCAACCTTTCATTCATAGTGATTTGCTTATTTTAGTGTATTTTGACACCTGGGAGTACAAGTACCCCAAGTAGCCTACCTTGAGCCTACGTCAGGCCATGTTTTACTATTATTTTCTTAATTTTCAGTTTACATTTTATAATATCAAGTTGACTTGTTTTAAGGCATGTAGGCCTAGATATTTTGTTAAAAGTGAGTGCGAGATTATATAAATAGATCTCCTCACTTTCATTTTAAGACATAACTTATGGGATAATACACTATGCATTTGTTTTACACTTTCGGGATCTTTGGATGGATGCACTCCACTTGAGAAAGTTTTTCTTGGGTTAATGCAATTTTTTTCTAGTAATTCTTTGGCGAAGTTCTTTGCTTGGTGATGTTTTGATTTGTTGGATGAACACGAGCCCAAAGAGGTCAGGCTTATCATCTCTTGGTTTGAATGGTGGTTGATGATGCACGTTCAAGTCTTAGTGGTAGCCTTAGTGTTTCACTTTTTCCTAGGCTAAACCATTACCATTCATTCTTGTCACCTTAGCAACTTGTGTCACGTCTCCTTGTGGGGGTGCCCTAGGGTTTCTCCTTGGTTTTTCTAGGTTAGTTGCTTGACCTATGAACCCTTCCTCACAAGGTTAGTCGTCCTCCCTATAATCCCTAGGTTGGGTAGGGATTTTGCTAAGGTAGGGGTTCCCTTGGTTTTCACACCTTTTCTCTTCTAAAGAAACCTATTTCTAGGGTTAGTTTAGGATTAGTTTTAGGTTAAATTTAGGTCTGCAATTTTATTTTAGAAACTCTAAAAATCAAAAAATTATTTTTTTTGCACTTTTGGGCCTCCCTAAAATTTCTACCACCTTCCCTACAAATTCACCCTAGCCTCTAAAGCCCGAAAAACCCTAAGGCGTAATTATAGGGAACCCTAAAAATAAAAATAAAAAATCGAAAAATATCTCAAAATATTCCCTAAAATCCCTAACTACCTCGGTACCGCTTTCCTTCCTCTTTCCATTTTTGGATATGCCCTTAGGCAAGCCTCATGCCTTTTTTAAGGTCAATTCTAGATAATACCTCCCAGGGTTCCCTTACAGTAGCAACCTTCTCCTTCTTGCAGCCTGCTACACTTTCCCTTAGCCTCTTCCTTGGCCTAAACATGAACAAATAAGAGGTTAGTTAAGTGTTGGTATAAATTACTAGTTTGGGCTATCATTATAAATTGGATTGCTTGCATCCTTTTCTATCAGTCACACGGTCTGCATAGAAGACACACATACAGTAATTTAAATGGTTTAAAGTGGATGCAAATCGTTTTGTTAATGCCTTGTTACATGCACCGTCGTGAATACTTATTTATGATATTGTTGTTATGTTACTAATCCTACCCTACTCATATAAATGTTGATCTAAATAATACTTTGGGTAATGAACGAATACATACTGTTACTTATTTTTGGTGTATATAGTACTTTGCAATTTCAGACCTTAGCTATTTCAACAAAGTACATATGCCTTCACAAATGCGAATTACACAACTCACATTGGTTGTGCTACTTCTCATTATTTTGTTTCAAATATTCAATGCTGCTATAAATATGAAATGAGAGTGATGACAGAGTGCACACATACTGTACTAAGACTACTACTATTATAACTATCTATTTGATCAATATATGCTTATTGCACGCACTCTTGTACTTATGTCTTTTCAGGCAATGATAAATCCTTATACTTGATCAATAAGTTGCACATATGTTTTGGAATATGGCTAACATTTAGGTGGATAATGTTGTTGTAATAATAATTACACCAAACATACAACTCTTTTACTCATTCTCTAGACTCCATTAGGCACCGATCATTAACAACCTTGAAAGATAATACTTTGTCTTAGTGTATTTTCATAGTTGTAATAGGGCTCTCCCCTAGGAGGCTTAGGCTTGCAAGGCAGTTGGGAGAAGTTGAATAAGGTAACAATGGTCCCTTCATCCCCATATGCTTATCGATGGCTTGGACTACCATTTCATCGGATAATAGAAGAGTATCTTTGTAACGTCCCCGACCCTCCGACCGGCGAAGAGGACGCTACCATGGTGTTAACCATCCGGGAAAATCGCCCCATGAACATGGATATACATAAAATGCTGAAAGAAAATGCTTTGAACTAGAACATGCGTACATGATTATTTATCATACACAGCGGAAGCAAACATACATTCATTCATTCAACATGTTCATCATATTTATTAATAGTGATTATGATTGCAGAAGTAAAATAGACAAGATTACTTATCTCATAAAGAACTCGTCCCACAACCAGCTATGTCGCTGCAACGTTCCACCCAACCATAGGCTAGCATGCTCCTAAATCTCTCATCAATGCTGCCACCCTCGAGCTGGGCATGATTCCCCAAGAAATAAGGAACAAGCAGGCTTACACATAGCCAAGGATACACAAAACACATCCAAGCCAACACAGTTGGGTTTATCAGGCCATCAACAAGACAGCCAAGCCAACATGGTTAGGTTTATCAGGCCATCCAGGAGCTGGGAAAGGCTAAATGCTAAGTTGGTGAGCCCATTACAGAGCTAGGAACACCTACACCAGAACTAGCCTGATTTCTAAGACACCCACACACACCCAACACAAGGAATTAGTCCCTTCTCTGCTACACAGTCCCTCAGGCCCTGACTTCCCTTCCAGTGCTATTCAGGGGTTGTGGAGAAGAAAGCCAGCTCTCTAGATCTGTCTGTGTGGTTTCCAAACACACCAAGTTTATCAAGCAAACCAAGCCCCCATCCCTGCTCCCAACACAGTCCGAAGACCAACCACTGCATACACGCAGTCATACAAGCAATTCACAGCTTGGGCGAGGAAAACAACTCCTGGGTCGTTCTTGGCCCTATCATGGCCAAAACGACTCCCAACAACCTACCACAGTCCAACCTATAGAAACAACACAGCCAACAAAATATGGGGAAACAATAGCAACGAACAACATGGGGAAGACCCCAGCTCCCAGCTCCACAATGGGATGAAGCAACCGGAAAATAATTACACAGTCTGCACTGGGGAAAGAAATCGGACTCCCATCCTGTGCATGGGGAAAATCATACATGCAGAACACAATCCGTATAGGAACCACAGATAACCCTCTGTAGAAAACAAGAATGACAGTCGAAACGACTCCCTCTCCTGGCTGTGTGAGACCAAACATGAAAAGAAATCCTCTGCGTGAGAAACAGGACATTTTCCCTGCGTGAGAATGAACAATTCCTGCCTATGCGTGAGGATGAACAGACAATGGAGAGAATGGCAAGTCGAAAGTGCGTGAGTGGTTCAGCACCGTCGTGGAGAGAGTGGAGAGTTCCTTGGAGTGATGGCGGTGGTGGTTTTCTTTGCCAACGTGAGGGTCAACCTGCTGGTGGAGTGTGCATGTGGGCAAGGACTGACAGTCCTGCCACACTCCACTCCCCAGCCATAACTTCCCCAACTAACAACAGAACTTTTTAATGGTAGTAGTTGGATAATACAAGGGAAGGTGAGCAAGTCAAAAGGGTTTAACAGCTGACACATGGCTTTTCCCCATAGGTTCAAAGTTTAATAATCCCCCCCCCCCCTTATCCTTAGGAAAATCATGCCCCTTCTCAATTTAGTTGCCGCGAACATAGTTGGTTGGGTTATTTAGAAAAGATGCATATTTACATGATGCCACAACTTAATATATGCTGTATACGACAATAGACCATCGGCAACGATTCCGTTCACCGAAACATCACACAACTAAATCGATGGTGGGGCTTTTGCCTTTAGCTCCACACCATGATTAATTACAACATATACATCATGTACATTTAATGCATCGGGGTCAAAACCGGGGTGTTACAATCTTCTTAGAGTTATTGACGAATCCAGATTAAAAGGCTCTATCATGGGGATTTTTAATGCAACATTTATATCCTTATTTTTGAAGTCAAACTCACCTGTTTTTTTTCTTCGGAATTTAGGCCAATTTATTTTTGCAACAATATTTACAAGATAGTTGCAAAAATGATTGAAATAATAATTAAGGTTCTACATTCTACTAATATCTCAGGTGAGAAATTTGGATTTCTTTCAAGTAAACAGATACATGAAGCTATCGAAGCAGCCCATAAAGGATTACATACGATAAAGATTAAAAAGATGAGATCCATTGTAGTAAAAATTGACTAATCTAAGGCTTATGACCATGTGAGTTGGGTTTACTTGAGACTAATTCTATCACAAGTCGATTTTTGTCCACACTTCATCAACTAGATTATGAGTTGTTTATCTTCAGTTTCTTTTTCTGTGTTAATCAATGTTAATATTGTTGTGCCATTTAGATCATCAAGCAATGAGTCCAATATTATAGATGCAGTGAATAGGAATGAATTATACAAACTGAACAAATCAAATCTCATAGGAAACATACAAGTATTGCTCAGAGAATTACAATATTATCTCATTACATAATCCGGTGTTACAATAGTGTTACATAGGAAAGAATTCAAATCATCAGGGATGAATTCAAATCTACCAACTGGATGTGACTATATTTGACTGCATGGCTAACTAAAGATGTCTAAATCACTATCGAAGTCCAAGTGGTTAACTCCAGATGTCTAACCAAGTCACACAATTAGTTATAATCATTTAACTCAGTCTAACCAAAGTGGTAGGTGAGCAAAAGTGCCTTATCCACATGCAACCATGCATAACTAGCGCTAACTAAACTGAAAGTAACTGGAAAATAGCTAAGCTTAACTAGTTCCAACTCCAACTGACTGAAGGAGGTTGGTTTCGAGACTCCCAGTGGCTCCTAAAATGTAAAGACTGGTCTAGGAGGTGCCTAAACTGATGCATGCAAGTGTAGTTAGTGGCAGTTAGCCTATATCAATGTTCCCCACACTCTCTTAACTGGTACATGCATCCCCATTAGACCAAGTGGACCCATTGGTACTAGTGGACCCAATAATTAAATAAAACTCCTAAGTTAGGATAAAATAATCTAATAAACAGTTTGGTCAAAGGAGGATTATAAATCCTAACACCCCCCATGATTCCTAACTTGAACAATTGTGGGCCTTGGAAACAAGGCCATAAGTCACCCATATACAATCTAAACGATAAAAAATGTTGCGTAATAAAATCGAGGAAATAGGGGAAACCCTCATGGGACCCCCCCCCCTCAAAATAAACAGGAAACATGAAAATGCAAGCTATCTTTAGAAGAAAGAAGCTTCCTCCTTAGAAAAATAACTTGAGCAAAACACTGCTGCAAATTTGTAGATCTATGCAACAACATGGTCCATTTGTGCAACAACATCCTGAAGTTGTGCATGTGAACCTCTCAATGTACTTCTGAACTGATGAATATGCGTGTTTCTTCTGGATGGTAAAGGTAGCGAATGATCAAGTTTCTTCTTTTGTGGGACAAGTAGCCAATCATTCACCATCATCAAGTAGCACCAACCTGGAATTTTGTTGCACCAATCTATAGGGAGTGAATCTGTGAGAGAGAGTGCAACATGCTCATTCTTTTACTGGGACCTAGTTCTTCTTATGTCTTCTGGATTTCCAGCATCATCTCTACATTAATGAGAGTTTGAACCAATCTAGGCTTAGGATTTTGGTTTGGAATGGTTACTGGATATGGATCTAGAATCTCATGAGATTCAGTCTCAATAACAAGATCATGTTGTATTTGATCTTCTTCATCTGAATCTGAAACATGTAACAAATCATCATCATAAAAAAATGGTGGAGGAATGGTTATACCTTCTTGTGTTGTTGATGGTGGTGCATCATACAACTGATCTTCTTCAAACTGAACACTCCGTTCAAAGAAGCATTTCCCGGTTGCAACCTCCATCAACTTGTAAGCTTTTGCATCTTCTGCATATCCTAGCAGAATGCATTCGCTACTTTGGACTTGGAAGGCCTTCCTCTTGTCAAGTGGTATTATGGCCCAAGCTTTGGAACAAAAAACTCTCAGGTGAGAGACATTGGGCTTATGCCCATGCATTGCTTCGAATGGAATGGCCCCAACTACTGATTTATGAGACACTCTATTCTGCAAATACAAAGCACAACTTACAACTTCAACCCAAAGAGAAGGAGAGAGATGTTTGGCATGGAGAAGGCATGTTTCCATCTCCTTCAGTGATCTGCTCTTCCTCTCAACCACACCATTCTATTGTGGTGTGTATGGAACTGCGTGTTCCATTAGAATCCCCTATGATTCACAGAAATACTGGAAGTCTCTTTTGATGTACTCTCCTCCTTTATCAGATCTTATAGACTTGATTTTCTTACGGAAACTATTCTCAACCATAGATTTAAAAACTTTAAAAGTCTCAAAAACATCTGATTTTTGTTTCATAAAGTAGATCCAGCAGTACCTAGAATAATCATCAATAAAGGTGAGAAAATACCTACAACCATTAATGCAGTTTGTGGGAATAGGTCCATCTACATCACTATGTATCGAATCAAGTATAGAGGAAGCTCTATGTGCCTTCCCAACTTCATACCTCTTCTCTGGATGCTTACCTACCAAGAATCCAACACATACTCCATCGGAAGTTTGTATGGGAGGCAAACCTTCAACCATTTTATCATTGTGGAGTTGCTGGAGATATTTGAAATTGAGATGGCCAAACCTCTCATGCCAAATCTTGTTGGTGTTGTTAGGATGATACAATAAATTTGTAGGAGGAGAGACAGGTAAAAAATGTGAGAACTCATAAGCTTTAGTAGAATGATTTGCAATGCCTTTCGCTATGAGCTCTCTAGTGGCTTTTTCTGTAATCTCAACTGAATCTGAGTTGAATGTAACTCTCTTAGGAGAGCCTGTATGGGTCATCTGATAAACATACAACAAATTAGCTGCAAGGGATGGAACATAGAGGACATGTTTGAACTCTCCATGCTTCGTTCTGACTGAACCCCTTCCTTCTGCTAGAATTTGGGAATCATCTGCCATGTGAATATTAGGCCCTTTTGATAGTGTTAGGGTAGAGAAGGATTATTTGAAGGAAACCATATGGTTGGATGCTCTAGAGTCAATCAAGTATGTTGTTGACTGAGTAAGGATAGATTTGAAATCATGGCACCTTTCATCATCTTTTGCCTGTGGCTCTTCATCAGGATTCTTTTCTCTTTGTGGGAGAGCAATGTTATTATGCTTGAGGAGAGATGACAGTTGGTCAATATGCTTCTTCATACACTGGTCTTCAAGGTGAAAACCCCTCATACAATAGGGACATATCTTCTTATCAATCTTGTTCTTCTTCTTAGAGCCCGAAGCTCCTTTAGAAGTCTTTTGATTATGTTTAGGCTTCGAATCAGCTGCTTTAGGATCCTTCCCCTTAGATCCCCCTTTAGCTTGCGATTTGGTAGAGTCTGTCACTAGGAGAGCTTGATCTTTGGAGGCCTTGATGACTCCCTTCCGAATCAATTTCTCTTGCTCCTTGATTAAGGACTCGTCAAAAGGAATCAAGTGAGGGCATTTTCCAATCGAAGAAGGAACCCCTTTTGGAATGGAAGATTGAGACAAATACAGAATACTCAGAACCGAGTTTGCTGAGAATGGAGAGCACATTTTTCTCATCCTTTCTTTATATTCCATGCTATCTGCATTGAAGTGCAAGAGACTTGAATCTAAGTAAATAATTGATGTATGGTTTCGACGTTGCTAGGATGTAAGGCTACCAACTCATTATCTACAAGGTGTCCCCGAAGCTCATCTTGTTTTCCAAACAAGACTTCAAGTTTCTCCTAGGATTCTCTAGGAGTCCTCAAACCTTTAAGGTGGAAGAGGAGATCTCTGGATATGTGAGTGCATAGATAACCGAAAGCTTCATCTAACCGGTTCATAAACTTGTTTCTATCAGCTGGATGATGGGGATCAACCTCCCTTCCAAGTATTATCCTGAAGTAGCCTAGATTGCGCAAGGCCAGCTGCATATCCTCCCTCCAATCAAGATAATTGAAAGGTGTGAGGATCTGAGGTGTAGAAGGTAGAGAATCCATAATTCTCTTGTTAAAACATACACTATCTTCACATAAGCTATGTAGCACCTGTAGAATTTCACTGCAAAAACTAAAACATTCAAACTATGTTAGAATCATGGATTCCCTCTGGACATGAACACTTTCTCAGGGTCTTCACGCCTACACCATCACTCTAAATAAATTCAGAGGAAGCAAGTCACTCTTTGCGAGATTTCTGTGGAAACCCAGCTGCTTCTGGTGTTCAATGGAGAATAGACAGTCATGAAGCTTGCTTGAAATGGATCTGATACCATGTTAAAATTGTTGTGTCATTTATATCATCAAGAAATGAGTCCAATATTATAGATGCATTGAATAGGAATGAATTATACAAACTGAACAAATCAAATCTCACTAGAAACAAGAAAGTATTGCTCAACGAATCACAGTATTATCTTCATTACATAATCCTGTGTTACAATAGTGTTACATAGGAAATAATTCGAATCATTAGGTACGAATTCAAATCTACCAATTGAATGTGATTGTATATGACTGGATGGCTAACTAAATATGTCTAAGTCACTATTGAAGTCCAATTTGTTAACTCTAGATGTCTAATCAAGTCACACAATCAGTTATAATCAATTAACTCAGCCTAACTGAAGTGGTAGGTGAGGAAAAGCACCTTATCCACATGCAACCATGCATAACTAGCGCTAACTGAATTGAAAGTGAACTAACTTAAAGTAACTGGAAAATAACTAAGCTTAACCAGTTCCAACTCCAACTGAATTAAGGAGGTTGGTGCCGGGACTCCCAGTCGCTCCTAAAATGTAGGGATTGGTCTAGGAGGCACCTAAACTGATGCATGCAAGTGTGGTCAATGGCAATTTGCCTCGATCGATGTGCCCCACATTCTAGTAACCGGTACATGTGCCCCATTAGACCAAGTGGACCCAATGGTACTAGTGGACCCAATAATTAAATAAACACCTAAGTTAGGCTAAAATAATCTAATAAACAATTTGGTCAAGGGAGGATTATAAATCCTAACAATCAATGGGGCAACTTCTCCTTTCTTTAGAGATGGAAGATGCTTAAGACAGTGCTTCCTGTTATCTCCTTTGTTATCTATCCTTGTAGAAGGGCTAAGCAGATCCATTATTCAAGCTAAATCAAAGGAAAGTCTTAAATAAGTGTGCATCAATGGTATTTTGAGACCATCTCGCCTACTATTTGTTGACGATGCGTTGATATTTTGTGATGGCTCTCGAAAAGATGGTGAAAAGTTGGTAGACTTGTTTTGTAAGGCGTATGGAATGTAAGTAAATCCTAGTAAGTCTCCTTTTTTAGGGGCAAAGATGAATTTTGAAGAGATGGCGTCGTATAGAACTCCGCTTGGTTTTAAGGATTTTAATTTTGAAAGTGGTTTGAAGTATTTGGGATTTAACTTAAAACCTCAATATTCTGGGATTAAAGATTTGTACTGGATGATTAAAAAAAGTGAAAAAAGGGTCACTAATTGGTGTTTGTGATGTCGATTGAAAGGGGGAAGACTAGTTCTAATTGATTCCCTTTTACCAACAATACTAGTCTATTGGTCTTTAGCTTGGATCCAAAAAGGGATTCTCAATCAATTGGTCTCTTTGAGAATCAGATTCTTTTGGTTGAGAAGGATTGAGCGAAAATGATTCAAGTGAATAACATGGAAGAACATTGCTACACCAAAAGAATGGGGTGGGTGGGGTTTCCAAATCCTTTGTTGCTATAATCATATGGAGGGTGACTAAAGGAACAAGGTTGTGGGAAGAAATTGTGACGCAGAAATACATTTTCCCTCTTTCAGTGATAGAATGGATTAGAAATCCTTCAAAGTATGTCCACAAAGTGTCAACAATTTGGATAGCTACTATTAATGCATTCAACATAATCAATGATAGAATAGTGTGAAAATTTTGTAGTGGATCATATGTCAGACTAGGAGTTGATCCTTGGGTGGGGAGAAGATTGGGGCAGATTCTACCGTAGAGGTTAATCTAGACTCTTCACGAAAATAATATATTCACACTCAGGAATATTAGTATTACCAACTTTAGCAAGCAATGGTGTCAAGATTGGAAGTATGCAAACCAGTTGGGATTTAGAGATTGAGAAAAATATACAAGGGATGAATGAAAACCAGTTGGAATTTGATTTTTTCAATCTACTTATTTATCATATCAGATAATTTAGATTTAGAAATGCTTAAAAGAAAATTTCTTTTATTGACTCTAAAGTTGTCATTTCAGTGCTCTAAAAACTAGTAAAAATTTCCAATCTTTTGCAAGTAGTGAAATTAGTTTTAGTTTTAAGTTTTTATTCATTCATTCCATCATATTCTAATAATTTAAATTGTTGGTTTTCAGCGGGTCCAAGGAAAAAGAGGAGGAATCTCTGCTCAAAATTTGAGTTTTTGGTCTCCCGGGACACCAAAAAATCCTCAGTTTTATCTCTTTCTTCATTCCCCTTCACTCCATAAAGTTGTATAAGTATTTAGACCCGTTTTATAGGGTCTAAGACATCTTTTAATTTCAATTTTCTGATATTGCAATCATAAGTAATAAAGAAATCAAGTGGTCTACACAGCGCTCACACTTCATTCCCCCTAGGGAGATTGGTAGTGTCTCTTTTGTTGCTTAAATTTTTCTAACAATCACATGCACACAATCCGCTTTCTTTAAAGGTTGTTTTAGTTATTTATTTCTTTTCATTTCCATCTTTTAAATTGTTGATATAATTTTGTTCCCTCGCTTGTCGCCATGAAGTATGCTCTCTCCACCAAGCAAAGGCTTCTTGTCGATTATTGGTGGATGATCAGAAAGTGACACATAGCTTGTGGATACTTTTAGGCTTTAATTTTAGTTTGCTGCCGCAATATTATTGATTCAATATACAATTGGAACAAACATTTTTCCATTCCGGTGTATTCTCTTGCCCATAGCAGGTTCGCCTTGAGCTTTGGGATAATCAAAAGCAGGAATGCGCATTGATCAATTCTTCACATCTAAATAATTAATTCACATTAATAAAACCAACAACCTTCTAAACATCGTGAAAATCCGGCACAACTCCTTTTGTCATTATTGGGAAAATTTATCAAAGGAAGCGGGAACTACTGAATAGTGACCTCAAGATACAATTAGGCTACACCCTTGTTGGTGTAGTGTTGAACACATTTTCAGAGACTCCGATTGAGCCCACATTTTTGAGTGAGGAACCAATTTTGTCATCTCTCCGAAAATATTCTCAGTACTTCATAAGTATATCGAGAATCCCCCTTCCCTTAAATCAACTCATCTTTAATAATTAAAACTGGCCAAGACACATTGCAAAACATTTCCTTTTCAACAGCATTTTTGACTCCATTGGCCATTGATCTTAGTACATAACAATCTTATTTTCATCTGATTGTCAGTTTTGCCAATATTAATCTTTATATACTCATGTTATATGTTGTTGAATGTTTAAACAATTTTGCATCAGTCTTGTATCGAAATTTACTTCAAAAAAATCCTAAACAACTTACTTCCATCAATAACGATTAAAACTTAAAGAGTCTTAGATAACTTTTTCTTAGGGACCACCCCCCTTGGCTTCGTTAGGAGTTTTGCCTAAACAGAGGAGTCAAGATCAAGTGACAGTACTTGACTCGAGACTTGCCCCCAAGGACACACCTAGCAACTTGAAGATTTCAGTTGTGCTTAACCCCCAGGTGTGTGAAAGGCGACAACACTTTTTGGTGCCGTTGTTGGGGATAAATCTTTTTATTCCTGGGTTACTACTTTCTTCTTTCTTTTTTGTGTTTGCTTTGTTTGATGAATGATTAGAGTAAATCTTTGATTCTTTTTCTGGTGACTCCACTAACCTTTTTTCCTTTATACAAAGAAAAGAAAAAAAAGAGAAATTTTTGTGAAAGATTTATGATGCATATTTTTCTTTTCACATGACGAATCCATTGAAGGGATAAAACCCTTGTATCTCATAAAATTTGTTGAGATTTATTATGTGTAGACAATCTCATACAACAATATTTTTTTTGATGGCTCTTCTAGTTCTGTACAAGATTCATTCCATGGTTATTCCAGATATATCAAGCTAAATATGGATTATAAAAAGTTAAATGCTTAGATTTTCGAGCATTTTTATCCCATTGACTTCTCAAACATCCCAGGCTTCCCCAACTTTTATCGTGACCAGAATGATATATATAATTATTTTCAGATCTTTTATGGCCACGGTGATTCAACCATCCATCATGTCATAGATTTCATTGGGTTGTTGGCTGAATTCAATATTGGTCATGAGGACAATATGATGCAGATGTTTGCAAGTACCTTTGCATAAAGAGTGTATTGTTGGTTTTCTGAGGATCTCCCAAATAAACACATTACCTCCCTTTCAAGCTTCCTCGTGATGTTTTTGAAGCAATGGTGTGGAAAAGGGAGTTGCATGGTGGTAGTGGAAAGATGCGTTAAAAATTACTTTTCAAATATGTTACCCGAAATAGAATATCATGAGGAAATCCAGGAGCCACCCCATCTCATTATGGTGGATCACATTGAGTGTTTCGAGTTTCCTTTTGAAAACATCAATCGAGAGGAATTCAAACATCTTTTAGAGCACGATGGCATTATCCCTAGAACACAACTTGACGCTAAGAAAGAGATTCATAAGAATCCCTTGATTGAATATATTATTGAGAACCCACCTCATGATGCCATTGAATATTTGAAGTGTCCTCAAGATTATTTTAGTGAAGAAGATGATCACATTGGTACCACATATCTACCTCAAGAAGAAACCATTTCATAAGCATATAGTGAAACTCATGATGAAATCTTTAATGAACATAATGATGATAGTTTGGAAGGTTTACTACCTTGTGACCTTTTTTTTCTAAAGAAGACGACTATGATCACGAGGAGAGATATATCCAGGGATGTGATACCAGCGAGGAAGACTCTCTCATATCAATCATATGTGGCGGTGACGACTATTGAAATTTTATAGATAATCTAACTTGTGAAAATCTTATTGAGAATCCCGTCTATGCTATGTCCAACGAGGGAAGTGTCTATTCAGAAATTTGTGGAAGTCCAATCTATGATAAGTCCATGGAGGGAAGCGTGGATCTGGATGCCTGGGAAAATCCTAGTATGGAAGAGGATCATTCAAAACTCTTATATGATCATTCAAAGTCATATCATGCAGATCCGCACAAAAGTATCAGTAAAGAAGACATTGAGAAACAATATCATGAGGAGTCAGATATGATGTAGCTAACACAAGATCAATCTCACCATCATCTTCACATATAGAGGTTCCTTATGATTTGGAGCAATTGAGGGCTTATACAATGAGTTATCATTCAATCAGCCTTGATGATCAGTATGATGGTGTAGTCAATTTTCCTCATCATCATCGATTTCACACCCAACCCGCCTATTCTGAATCATCATGCAGGTTTTTATTATCTGAATAAGGTGTCCTTGCTTTGGCTGGTAACCAAAGACAAGGCAATTTTTTTATGTTAATAAGATGCTTAGGTGGTTACATTGGATTTTTTTTATTACACCTAACATTTTTATGTCATGTTTAGAGTAGGAAAATAAGCTCCTTAAAGTGAGCATTTACTTAGGAATAAATAAACCTTTTATTTTTAGCTAAGTTTTTGTTTTCCACATTCTTAAATAAATACAACTTATGATTCATTTGGGTTTTTTTGTAAAACTCGTGCTACTAAGGTTTTCTTGTCAAGTTGAAGATGTTTTTACAGATTATATAAACCAAAGATTCTAGTGTTCTCGTATCCTCTCCTTTCCCTATGACTAGATCGAGCACACGTACCACAGTTGGAGCCAGATGTTATCCACTAAGTTGCACTTAGGAGACTTTTCAAGTGAGCCACCAAGGATCAGAACAAATCACTTGTTCTTACTCATTGCTCGGAGTTTCCGTAGTTTCATCAGGACCAGTTGTGGCCTCCTTTGGATGTTCACACCCTTTCAAGGGAATTGTAATAAATGACATAGCATGATGTTCTTTTATGTAAAATCCTTGGCCTTCTTAGACTTGGTCATCAAGGTCATCATCCTTGATTGTTTTTTCCCTTGTTAATTATATGTCATTTTTTTAAGCGACATATAATTTTCAAGTTTTTCACTCAAAATTCTCCAAAGTCGAGATAGTGAGTCTGGTAACTTTTTTCTCATAAATGTTATTAAAGCCTAGCGTATATGTATTATACCATGCTAGTCACATGTCCAGATTTTCGTGAACATCTGATAATTCCCCCTTAGGATTTTTTAATTTTTAGTTTTTTAATAAAATCATCAATAATGTGTATTTTAATTGTAATATTTCGAAAGGTCATAAAATTGGGCCCAGTGATCCAATTTGGTCATGGGGATGCTCATTTTCGATGCCAAAGACCTAACTTAACCCCTAAACGCACTTTTGAGAGTCAAATTAGTAATTTTTTATTATTAATTTGGATTTTCTCTCCAAAATGACTCAGAGGGTCAAATAAATGGAAAAATAAGAGAAAACCCCAATCCTAAATCAAAGGCAGGTTGTTTGGGACTTGTCTATGAGGTGTCAAAGTTGTTGAGGATTGTATGGTACATTTATGAGCATAGAGGAGAATCTTCAACCATCAAAGGAGGGGATCCAAATTACTTCCACAAAAGGGGGCGAATTCACTCATGGAGGGTGGTTTTTCCACTTGGATGAATCGGTTAGAGGAGGTAAAGGCTTCCCAAACCAAGTGGGATACCTCAATATAGATGGAAACCTACCCTCCCACGAATTCAAACCTCCTCTCACCATTATCTCAACCCACAAAACCACCTCAGACCTGGAAAATTCACCCCCTTAGGGTTTGAGCTTATTTTTTTCTATAAAAACAGGGTTTTGCTCCTCAATCATAATGGATGCAAGAAACCTATGCTATTTTGTAATGTTGCTATATTGATGAATAAAATTGCAGACTTTGGAGGTCCACTCTTTGTTATGAGATGATTTCTTGCAAGTATTGAGGTGACATTGTTAAATTTTTGAATTGTTTCTTCCTTCTGCTTAAAATTGCGATTAGATCTAGCTTAGAAGGTCATCCTAAGGTACATATAGTAGGAATTTACTATTTTAATTTGATTATTGGTATCTTGATCTCAAGAGATAGGAGAGTAGTTGTTCATGCTCCGTTGTATTTCAACTCTTTCTCATTTCTTATTTTTGAGTACACTAGGTCTAAATTTTTATGCAAACATTTCTCACAGATTTGTTTTGCAGGGTACTTTTTTAAAGGAGGAGTTGAACCTAGCTATTTTCTTCTTCTTTGATAATCTCTCAATTTTTATCTTATTTCTACAGGGTCTCCAAAGTTTCCATAAGAAGATCAAGCGAGGCTTGAAGTTGCTTTCCATCTTCTCAAAACAGTTCTCTCTTCTCTTTCCGG
>LPNX010403957.1:38356-56323 GCA_001517045.1 Pseudotsuga menziesii
CAATTAAGAACAATCTGCTACACTGTTGTCTTGTTCGATTCAAAGCTTGCAAACTGAAACTATTTCGTTAGATCTAAAGTTAACTTGGAAAATATACACGTCACAGAAATATAGAGAAAATTTCAATGTTTGCATTTACATAAATATTGTATGAATCTTTCCGTCCATGATTGTAAATACATTGAATGCCTCAGCTGTAATCACATGATCCATATATTCAAGCTTCTTTTCAAAAGATGAAGATAAGATGCGTTTACGACGTGGTTATTTTCATTTTTAATTTTGATCATATTGAAGTCGACATTTCTTAAAAGTCAACTATGGATTGAAGACAACCTTGGATTGAACTCAACCATGTATTGAGTCAACCTTGGATTGAAGTCAACTTTACTTAAACCCAACCTTGGATTGAAGTCAACCTTGCATTAAAGCCAACCTTGTATTGAAGTCAACCTTCCTTAAAAAGTCAACTATGGAATGAAGTCAATCTTTCTTAAAGTCAACTATGGGTTGACATCACCCTTGGATTAAATTCGACCATGGATTGAAGTCAACCATGGACTGAAGCCAACCTTACATTGAAGTCAACCTTGGATTGAAGTCAACCTTTGATAAAAGTTAACCTTTCTTAAAAGTCAATTATCGATTGAAAACAACCTTGGATTGAATTCAACTATGTATTGAAGCCAACCATAGATTGAAGTAAAACCGATTAGCATTAACTATAGATTAATCCACCTTGAATTGAAGTCAACCTTGGATTTAAGTCAACCTTGCTTAAAAGTAAACTATAAGATGAAGTAAGCTTGCTTAAAATTCAATTATGAGTTGAATTCACCCTTGGATTGAAATTAACCATGGATAAAAATCAACCTTTGATTGAAACAACAATGGATAATTAAAAACACCCTTAACTAAAAGTCAAATATGGATTGAAATTAACCATAGATCATGCTTTAAGATTATATAAACACATACATAAAAGTTGCTACTTTCCCTGTCAAAAACTCATACAAAGCTACCTTTATTTAAAACAACTGCACAATGCCACGGTCTCCACTACTGGGTCTTTCACAACATAAACCATGCATAATCAATTTCATAATCTAAAAGTTATATTGCAGAAAATAAGAAAAGTGTGAAAAGGTGAATAAATTCTAATTCATTATGACCCAAATAGATAGGATGGTTAGAGATAAAAGACATGGTACTCGAACTACCCCTCTTTCCAAAGTTGGCATCCATTCACTTGAATAGAGTTATTAGAAAACACAAACAATTTTTGGTATAAATTACTATCCTCATGCCCAAAGTCAGATCTTACCCTCGTAATACCAAGGTTTTCTGATGCTCTTGTAATCATTGTTTTATTGCAATGCGTTGTTGGTGGCCCACACGATTTTAATTTGAGTTGTTGAATTCCTAGCGAATGCCTTTGTCGTTAACTTGGGAGTTAAAATGTATGCTAGTAAAGACAACTAGATCCCATTTACTAGCACAACAATATGTCAATGAAAACATTTTTTATTAATAAAGTTTATTGGTATATATCCATCATTTTTACAAATAGTTTTTTTAATTAATTAATTTAAATGATTAATATCAATAATATTAAAATATATATGATATTCGTTTATGTTGATCATAGTTGATAATAGTTGATCATGTTTGACAATGATTGGCCATGTTTAGTTATGGTTGGCGTGGTATATTATGGTTGACCATGTTTGGCTATGGTTAGTTATGTTTTAACAATGATGGCTAACTGTAATGCCCCGATGGTAATCCCTAAACATATGTGATTTTGTTAGTTGTTATTATGGTGGCACTAGGTGCTTGGACTATGGAAATTAGTATTATTACATATTTATTATTTATCTATAATTAAATAATAGCTCAACATGGACAACAAACATGGCTTGGGGAGTCTTGGATTCCATATGCAAGGAGCTTGGGGGTTAAGAGTTGCTCATCTCCCTAAAATTACTCTATGTTTCCCAATTTTGATTTTATTGAACTTAAGAGATCCTATTACACCTAATTGATGCTTAGCAAGCACCAATGCACCCTTACTTGATGAGAATATTCCCTATCCAAGTTGTCTTCAGTTAATCAGAGTAAATTTGGGGTGAAGGCGAGTTGCCTTCAATCAGTTGGAGTGATTTGGGGAAATTCTAGTTGTTTTCAGTCAATTAGAGGGAATTTGGGTCAAATTCAGGTTATCCTCAATTAATCAGAGTAATTTTGGATCAATTCAAGTTGTCTTCAAGGCATGGGAGCGATTTTAGGAGAACTAGAGTAAGTCTTGATGAGTTTGAGTTATCTCTAGTGATGGGAGTGATTTGAGGGAATTTGAGTTGTCTCCAATGCTTGGGGAGTGTTTTTCCAGGGAATTCGAGTTAGCCTTAGTGGATTCGAGTTGCTCTTATGAGAAATTGAATGGTCATCTAGTGATTTGGTAAATCTTTCATTGAATTCGAGTTACTTACCAATGAACCTAAGTTAGCCATGCCAATGGATCCAAAATGTTATGAAAGGATTGTAATTGACATTCATTCATTCATTATTATTAATTCTTCCATCAATGAGTCGGTTGGTCAGAGGTGGAGAACTGCTCTCCCTTAAATTCGAATGTCAGGGGAAGGATTCAAATGGTATTTTGCACATAATGGTCATGCTTTGTCTTGCAAGAGAGGGGAAAAATCCTGTGAAGAAGATCATATTTGTCGCAACCTTGTCTTGTTGGAGAGCATGGGGAAAAACCTATGAAAGAGATCCTAGATGTTGCAATTTTTCTTGTAGGAGAGGGGGGAAATCCTATGAAGGAGACTATACTTGTCGCAACTTTGTCTTGCAGGAGAGGGAGGAAATCATATGAAAGAGATCTTAGGGGTCACAATTTGTCTTGCAGGAGACGGGAAAAATCATGTGTTGTGTCTCTCAGGTTGTGGACATGAGTATTATCCATGACCTCGGTTCGAGGGTGACCTACTCAAGTAGTTTGGCTTGACTGTTTCAAAAGTTATGAGGAACATTGTCTTGTTGATGCTAGTTACACCATAAATAAAAGATAAGTATTCTTGACTATTATTTACTATGTTATTGTTGCACATGTGTCATGGAGGATGAGTTTTCTTATTATTTATGTTACAAATTTGATTTCATGTCCATGTTACATGTGATTTAGGTTAATAGATTAGTAGCTTATGGAGTAGTTTTTGTGAAGTATTGTTGCAACTATTATAAGTTAATGTACTTATGAATTATGATCATTATAAGATCTGGATTTGGGCAGGGCACATAGCCATGTATGGATGTTCTAGATCAAATCTTACATGGAATTAATGAAAGGCATCATGATACAACAACAACAATAGGCATCATGCTCATCTAGTTCAAGATGAGGATGAAGAAAGACCTCGA
Source organism: Pseudotsuga menziesii (assembly GCA_001517045.1). NCBI lineage: Eukaryota > Viridiplantae > Streptophyta > Pinopsida > Pinales > Pinaceae > Pseudotsuga > Pseudotsuga menziesii. Next base: position 41,780 of record LPNX010403957.1, read on the forward strand.
AAGAGAACTAGAGGTGAAGATGTTGAAGAATGTGTTATTCTCTGCACTCTCCGAGTCTGTAACACCTGGAGAAGATACATGGCTTATTGATAGTGGTTCCTCTAAGCACATGACAGGAAAGAAGACAACTCTGTCAAGACTTGAAGAGAAGAACTCTCCCCAGAAGGTATCATTGGGAGATGACTGTCAATATCCCATCAAAGGTATTGGTGAATCAAACTACAACCTTGACTCTGGGACCTCCATGAAAATGAAGGAAGTACTGTATGTACCAGGTTTGAAAAACAATCTACTCTCCACCTCAACTCTAGATACGAAAGGGTATAGAGTTGCTTTTATAGATGGACAAGTACTTATGTGGTCCAAAGGAAAGACACTTGAAGATGTTGTAGTCATTGGAGAAGAAGAAGGAGGACTATACAAGCTCAAAGGACATCCAGAGACAACCCTTGTCCATGAGACTACCAGCTCAAGTGAACAGTGGCATAGGAGACTTGCTCACATCAACTACAAAGCATTTCCCTATGTGAGCAAGGTGGTAATAGGGTTACCAAATATGAAGATTGAAGATGAGGGAACCTGCAAGGGATGTGCATGGGGAAAGAACATCAAGAATCCCTTTCCGAAAAGTGACACAAAGACTAAAGGTACATTGGAACTAATCCATTCTGATGTATGTGGTGATATGCCCTCCATATCCTTGAGTGGATATGCATACTATGTCGCATTTATTGATGATTATTCAAGAAATACTTGGATATACTTCTTGAAGAATAAGAGTGAAGTGTTTGGGAAGTTCAAGGAATTCAAATCCTTGATAGAGAACTAGTCAAAAAAGAGAATCAAGACACTAAGATCAGATAATGGTGGAGAATACACTTCAAAGGAATTTGAAGCATTATGTAAGGGGGCAAGAATTAAGAGGGAACTAACCACTCCCTATAATCCCCAACAAAATGGTGTTGTAGAAAGAAAGAATAGAACTATCATGGAAGCATTGAAGACCATGATTCATGACCAAGACCTCCCTATGCACCTATGGGATGACGCTGCAAGAACAATTGTATATGTGCAAAATAGATTATCTCACAGTGCTCTTGGATTCAAGACTCCTGAATAGATGTATACCGAAAGAAACCTGAAGTAAGCCATCTCAAGATATTCGACTGTCCAATATATGTACACATTCCAAAAGAGAAGAGAACCAAATTGGATCCTTCTGGTAAGAAGGGAATATTTGTAGGATACTGTGAAGTCTCCAAAGCCTTAAGGACATACATTTCAAGATTCCATCATATCGATATTAGTAAGGTTGTAACATTCAACGAAGAGACAACTCTTAAGAACTCTAGAAGGTGTCATCTTAAAGAAGTACATGAAGAAGATGTACCTCCCAGAAGGACAGAAGCTGAACCAACTCCTGAAATAGTAGCATCAGAAGATCATGACATGCTAGAGCCTCAGGAGCCCCCTACTATGGATATCTCTCAAAAGAGAAAACCTGCTTGGGTAAGAGAGATCATACAAGAAGCATAAATATATGGAGCGCCAGAAGGCTCCACAAGAACCAACAAAAGATCAAATCCATATTCCAGTTATGTATCTTTGATGTTTGACCTTGTAGATAAAGAACCCACCAGCTATGAGGAAGCTGCACAAAAGAAAGAATGGGTTGAAGCAATGACGAGAGAATACCACTCGATCATGAAGAATGATGTTTGGGATATTGTTTCCAAACTAGAAAACAAGAGTGTGGTATCTTAGAAATGGATCTACAAGATAAAACATGTTGCAGATGGAAGTATTGAAAAGTACATAGCAAGATTTGTGGCTAGAGGATTCTCTTAGAAAGAGGGAATCGATTATGAAGAGACATCTACTCCAGTTGCAAGGTACACTTCCATCAGAACTATCATGACACTTGCTTCCATGATGAAATGGGACTTACACCAAATGGATGTAAAGACAACCTTCCTTAATGGTGTGATTAAGGAAGAGGTTTACATTGAACAACCACAAGGATTTGAAGTCGAAGACAGAGCGACTCATGTATGCAAGTTGAAAAAGGATCTGTATGGACTGAAACAAGCTCCTAAAGCTTGGTATGGCATAATAGATAGCTTCTTGACAAACATGGGCTTTACCAAGAGTAAAGTTGATCCTAACCTTTATATGAAGATTATGGACGATGAACCAAACCTACTATTGTTGTATGTGGATGATCTATTTCTAACTGGAAATGAGAAACAGATCAAGGATTGCAAGAAGAAGCTAGTTGAAGAATTCGAGATGAAATATCTTGGATTGATGAATTATTTCCTAGGGCTAGAAGTGTGGCAGAGCCCAGAAGGAATCTTTCTGAATCAAGGAAAGTATGCAGTATAAATCTTGAAAAGATTTGATATGTTGGATTGTAAAGACATGGCCACACCCATGGGCACCAACTTGAAGGTGTTGTCTGATGAGACATCTGAGCTAGTGGACATGACTCACTACAAACAAATTATTGGGTCATTAATGTATCTAACAAACACAAGTCCAGATATATGCTTTGTTGTGAACACCTTGAGTCAGTATCTAGTTAAACCTAGATGGGTTCACTTGATAGCTGCAAAGCATGTGATGAGGTACCTAAAAGGTATGATTAATTTGGGATTGTACTATGGGAGAGATCATGACTACAATTTGTATGGGTATACGGATTCAGATTGGGCAGGAAGTGTCGCAGACAGAAAGAGCACCTCAGGTGGATGTTATTGTCTGGGATCCGCCATAATCTCATGGTTTAGTAAGAAACAGTCCAGTGTTGCTCTCAGAATAGCTGAAGCAGAGTACATTGCAACTTGCTCCAGTTGTTGTGAAGCAATATCGCTTCAAAAGCCAATGTCAGGACTATTTGACATGGAGTTGGACAACGCAGTAATTTTATGTGACAACCAAAGTTGCATAAATATGACAAAGAATCCGATGTTCCATGACAAATCGAAGCATATAGAAATCCGATATTTTTATATAAGGGATATGGAACAAAAGGGAGCCATCAAGCTCCAATATGTGAGTAACGATAAACAAGTTGTTGATGTACTGACCAAGCCTCTATCTCGAGTGAAGTTCGAATACTTCCGTGACAAGCTTGGTGTAGTTCGAAAGGAATTTCCTCGCAAGGAGGAATAGTGATGGGACTACAAATGATGAAGAAATGGACCTTCTTTGAAAAGGAAGAACAAGTCCAAGACATGAACCCTCCTCGGACAAAGGAGGACTAGGTTGATAATATGAAACTTCCCAAGAAAGTGGGAGTAATGATGAGACTGACAACGATGATGGATGAAAGTGATGATGATGGTCCGACATTTATTTGTGGCCGATAGTATCCTCTCTTGAGGATAGCAGGTATAACACTCTGTCCATGAGATTGGTCCTTACTAGCTAAGGATGGCCCTGCAGATGCTACTCTCGCATGGAGAGTAACCACATTCACTTGTGGATGATAGTATCCTCTCTTGAGGATGGCAGTTATAACACTCTGTGCATGAGAGTGGTCCTTACTAGCTAAGGATGGCCCTACAGATGTTACTCTCGCATGGAGAGTACTCACATTCAACTGTGGATACCGTAGATTAAACATTCACTCAAGAGTGGTCTGGATGCTCTACGATGAGTCCTTACAGACGACAGGACTGACATTGTGTATGCAATCAAGATCTTCCTTGTAGACTATAATCTTGTATGGAGAGTATACCTACATTCATATGTAGATGCCATAGAATAACAATTGCTTGGGAGTGGTCCTAACCTTAGTGGTATGGATGCACTATCATGAGTCCACACGGATGTCGTAGTATAACACTCACTTGGGGGTGTGTTATCCGCCTAAATGGCACCTCTCCGTCCGAGTGCCGACATTCCTTATGTTGGCACACAAAAGGACATCTATGGATTGAGGTTTGCCCGGGGTACTATTGATGAGCTGCCTATGATACATTCCTCCTCCACTCAGCTGTTTACTTTGCCATTTTGACATGTTAAGTTGTATTCGCGACTCTCCCGTTGTACAACTCGCGAGTCATTCGCAAGTCGCGAATCTATGTATTCGCGGGTTGCCCTTATGATGAGTCGCGAATCATTCGCGGGTTGCTCTACTACATACCCGTGAATGTGTCTCTTAGCATTTAAACATAAAAACACGCACTGGCTTGAGATTAGTTAAGCATTGTTACCTTAATCACCTTAACTGCCTCAACCTCCTCAACCTCCGAAACTGCCTTATTTCACCCATATAAATACAGGCCTTGGGGAGGGTGTTAGATATATAGACTTGGAGAGCAAAGTTATGTTGGTGGATTGTATACAGAATTCTTTGGAGCAGTGAACTCAGAATCCTTTGGTTGCAGAGGAGTCCTTGTCTCAGACGCTGGGTTGTAACCTTAACTCTTTCCATTATTGATAATAAAGAGATTACTTCTTCCATATTTGTCTCATGTATCATGGTTTGATAAATGTTTATGTATCTACATTTTATATATGATTTGTCTAACCTGTTGATATATATATGAATCATCTTGTATCTGGAAGATTGGTTTTTAACAGGTGAAAGAGGAGCAATCCTGAAGACTTTGGAAGTGGAGCAGAGAGGAAGAGGATAAGCAAGGATCGACCTTCGTTTAACAAGTAAGTCCTTCTAACCCTCCTATTTCCTATTCTGCACTTTAGAAGTCAATTGTCTGCAAGTAATTGAGTATGTTGGTAACCCCAGACCTAAGGTTATTAGGTGCATTATCCTGTACAACAGAACTAGCGACTCCGCTGGGGACGCCTAGTCTGCTTTAGGTTGATTTCTGTTATTCCTGACCAGTTCTTTGTTTGAAGTCTGTTTGTGGTCTTACATCCTGGTTCTTACTTGTGTTCAGTATTTGAAAGTTTGGGGTTTTTTTTCTTTGTTTTCTGAGAAAGTTTTTATACCCATTCGCGAGTTGTTGTTCTAGACAGTCGTGAATACAGTATTGTATTCGCGGGTTGCTGGACTAGACAGTCGCGAATCATTCACGACCTGCCCTTATAGACAGTCGTGAATACTCCTGAAAGTGGGGATTTTTAAGTTAAAGTTTGTTTGTTCTTTGCTTTGGGTAATCCCTGTTTTTTAGTAGACTTTCTTTATAAATGTTGTGTGGCTTGTTTGAGTGCCTCTGTTGATCACCTTTTGTGCTTTTTCGGAAGCCCTTGAGTCTTTTGCTGGGATTGTTTACTGTCTGCATGCTGAAGTATTTTGGTTTGTTTGGGTTGTAGGCTAAAGTGTCATTGTCCAGATCTATGTTTAAGGTCCTGGGCTCTGTTTTTTCAGTCTGTATTCTGACAGTGGCTGATTCTTACTTGCCTTCGTAAGTCTGCAGTGACTTTTGTCATTATTTGCACCCAAGCTAGGGTTCCTAGCCTTCCTTAGTTGGTTGTCTTTTGGTTCTGCCAGCCTGTTTGTTTCAGCTCTTTGCTTTTATACAGTTTGTTTGATTCAAGTTAGCTCAAGTATAGTGCATTTTTAGTGCATGCTAGAGTTTAAGCCTTTTATAGCATTAAGGGTTGTTCTTTGCTCTTTTCCCTTGCCTCCTTTGCTTGGTATGATTTTTGGCTTATGTTTTTGGGTCAGCCTCTGTTTTTTACTTTGGCTTGATTTCAGAAGCTTATTGGTGTTGGTTTCCTTCCTCTTTTGTTGGTTAACTTCACCTGGCCACACTTGTTGACTTGTCTTTTATGCAAGACTTCCTTCCAAGTAGGGTTTATGTTGACTTTAGCTTAGTCTAGAGTTTGTTTGGCGGTTGTATAGCAGAGATCCTGTTGCTTTGTTCTTGTTATCTGCATGCTTTTGTTTGTAGGTAGTTTTTCTTTTGACCTTATAAAAGAAAATTAAAAAGAATTTTTACTAGTTTTTGCTGCTTGCCCCCTTACCTCTTTCTTTGGTTTGACCATTTTGGACAAGGTATTGAGCAACCTTTGTTTGTAGGTTTAGATTGATGCTTGGGACTTGTTGACCTTGGTTTATGGCAATCTTTTTGCTCAGTCTTTTCATTCCAAAGTTGTTGGCATGGTTACTTTAGTAAGCCTTCTTTTCAAGAGAGGTTGATATCTAACTTTAGGGAAACCTAGGGTTTGTTTGTGGGGAGTAGAGTGGTTGTCTATTTTCTTTGCTTTCAGTACTTGTTTGCATAAGTAGATAGGTTGATTTTTCTTTTGCATTTATAAAAGAAAAAGACAAAAATGAATGTTTGCTTTATATGCATGTAGATTAGTTTTTTAGTCTAGATTGCATGGCATATTTTTGTTTTTGAAAAATATAAAAAGATTTTGTTCTTTTGGGCTTTCAAGTGTCTATTTGAAAATATAAAGAGAATAGTTTTTGCTTTTTGCATTTCATATCTCTTTGCTTAGTCAGTTTGTTTCAATTTCGAGTCAAAACACCACATGTGTTTCATGCCATTTACCCTCTGAGTAAGAAACAGCCCATAAAATAAACGATATAATTTTAAAATTTATTAGCAAGTTTTATTTTATAGGGCCATACACCAACTAGCTTAGGCTAGACTAGTGGGTTAGGGTGTTTTCAACTCCCCACAAGTGTTAAATTTCAGACGTAGTTGGCCTATCACTAGGTAAATCCTTGATTCTATCACTGTATCTGGGAAGCTCCTCTCAAACGGGAGTTAAGCACGAGGCCGCGTGGAGGCTTGGACAGAGGAGATAATCCTCTGAATCCTTGCTAAAGCGTAACTTAGGACTTTTGCACATCTGGGGATTCTGTCCTAGATAGAGTTTCGGGCTCAGCTACCCTGCCCATGTGTACGAGTCCGGCTTGCGACTGTCCCCCTAGACTGTTGGTATAGTCAAGGTAGCCTTTAGTCTCTTGACATCTAGGGTTCATACACAGGTAAACCAGAAGGTTATTTCTGGTTGACCTTGGACGGGCTTGGAAGGTAACCCCAGTAGAAAGTGTGGGAGGGCGGTGGGTGATTCCTCCGCTTGTGCCTAAGAACATCTACACGGGACGCCAAGTAACTGTCTATCAGCTTTCTTCTGGAAAGTACATCTCATACATGTTTGTCTATTTGGGCTTTAGGAATTTTTAGTGAGTGCTGTGTGGTTTGTTTGTGCTTAGTGGGCCTTCTAGGTGTCTGCTTTGTAATTTTGGTTGACCATCAACCTCAGACTTTGCCTCTTGTTTGGAAACTATGGCTAACACCCCTTTGAACACCAACCAAGAGATCCCTTTGATGGGAACTCCTTGTCCTATTCCTCTCACAGGGAATGTTGGTGTCCCCTTGATGGCCACCCTAAATCTTTCGGGATTCACCCTAAGACTACCGGTGTGGTTGTTTTCCACTCCAACTGTCATGAATGCTCCTGATGCTTCTCAAGTAAGCTCCTTATATCAAGGGCATCAAAACACTGCTACCCCTTCACCTGTAGTTAGTTCTCCTCCTCCTTCTACCTCATGCGGCGAAAGTACTGATACTAGTAATCGGCAGTCTAAAAGGAGTAAAAGAAGGAGGAATAGGAAGAAAGCACATAAGCAAGGGGGCACTCGTTCAACCTCTGCAAGTCAAGTTGAACCTCACTACCCAGCCTTTGTTGTTCAAGCTAGGGGCACCCATCCAACCTCTGCAGGTCATGTTGGATCTAAGCACTCAACCTCTGCAAGTCAAGTTGATATTCACAATCCAGCCTCTGGTGATCATGCTGGTTGGATCCTTACAACCTTTCCAGGCCAAGTCGGATCCTCTCACCCAGCCTCTGGTGTTCATGCTGAGTGCACCCGTTCAACCTCTGGTGTTCAAGTTGAACTTCCACATTCAACCTCTGCAAGTCAAGTTGATATTCATCATCTAGTCTCTGTTGATCATGATGGTGGGATCCTTCCAACCTTTCCAGGTCATGTCGGATCCAGTCTCTCAGCCTCTGTTGTTTACGCTGAAGACACTCGTTCAACCTCTGATTTTCAAGTTGAACCTTCTCATCCAACCTCTGTTGTTCAAGTTGGATCCATCCACCCAGCCTCTGTTGTTCAAGCCGGGGGCACACACTCAATTGCTGCAAAGCATGTTGATCCTAACCATTCAGCCTCTGTTGTTCATGTTGATGGTGCCCGTCCTACCTCTGCAAGTCATGTTGGACCTAGTCTCTCGGCCTCTGCAAGTCATGCTGGGGGCAGTCTTTCAGCCTCTGTGGTTCAAGCTAAAGACAACCCGTCAACCACTACGAGTCATGTTGACACTGTTGACAAGTCTACCCATTCAAAACACAAGCCCAAGTTTCCTTGTAAGCTTTGTGAGGGAGACCACCTTACTTATAAATGCCCTTCTATTGTGGAGGTGCGAAGAGTTTGGATTCATGGTCATCCCGTTTTTGAACATTTTGGAGTCTCTCAACAACCAGCCTCTCTTAGTGAGGTTGGACCCAGTCATCCGGCCTCTGTTGTTCATGCTGGGGACAAACTCTTAGCCTCTGCCGGTCATGCTAAGAGCAAACAGTCATCCGCTGCTAGTCATGTTGACACCGTTGAGAAAACTGGTCGTTCGAAGCATCATCTTAAGTTCCCTTGTGTGCTATGCAAGGGAGATCACCTTACTCATCTGTGCCCTGCTATCCCAGAGGTGCGAAGAGTGTGGTCCGAGACTCATGGATTTCATTCTTTTGAACACTCTATAGTTTCTCAACGTCCTACGCAACCTTTGGTTGATCAAGTGGTCGAACAAATCTCAGATTTGGTTGATCCCACTCTTCTTTCGGAGAGTGATCCTCACGTGATTGAACCAATGTCATCTTTGGTCAATCCCACTTTCCTTTCGGAGAGTGACCCTAATGTGATTACACCAATGTTATCTTTGGTCAATCCCACTCTCCCTTCGGAGAGTGACTTTCACCAAGCGGTTGAATCGATTCCAGTATCGATCAACCCCACTCTTCCTTTGGAGAGTGAAGTGTCTACTAGTCACATTTTCTTCACTGCCCGTTCAGATCTTACTGAACAAGGGGGCATTGAACTTGTTTCGGATCAACCCCCACCAAGCTCTCGGATTGCTTCCTTTAATTGGGATAGCCTAGTTGAGCCACGCCTTCCTTCCCATGCACCTTTCCAGATAAAGGTCAAGGTTGAACCTTATACGATTGCTCATTGTATTGTTGATGAAGGAGCCTCAGTTAGTATTTTATCTACTCGTGCTTGGCGAGGCATGGGATCTCCCAGCCTTGTGTCGACTGCTAGTCAGTTACTAGCGTTTGATATAAGAACTTGTGTAGCCTTGGGAATTCTTGCTCAAACACCTGTTACTTTGGGTGGGAAGACCGTCTTAGTTGACTTCATGGTGATAGAAGACCCCTTGGACTTTAATATGCTCCTTGGACGTGATTATGTCTATGCCATGCAAGCTGTGGTGTCAACATTCTTTCGTGTGATGTACTTTAATCATGGCGAAGAAATTGTCACTATTGATCAGTTGGATTTTCTTGATCCGTCTCCTAACCCAGCTAGAGACCAAGTCTTTCCTTTATTGATTCCCAGTGTTTCTGTAGACACCACCCCACCACAGGTGAACTATGTGGCCTCTTGTCCTTTGTGTTCAATTGCTATTGAGAAGCAGCCTCTGTTTTCATGCTTACCTTCCCGGGACTTGGTCCCCGCAGTTGAACAGATGAGTCATCCTATACAGACTGTAGAGCCTTCTCTCCACTCTGTTGATCCATTTGAAAGTTTAGATATGTGTCTTATCTCGGACGATCTCCTTCCTTTGGATGAAGTCTTCCTAGAGTCTTTGATACAGTCTGACCTTCTTTTGGTTGTTGATTCAGTTGTGACTAAGTCTAACCCTGATTTGCCTAGTAAGTCTGACCTTTCTTCTTATGTTGGTCTTTTTGAGTCTTTTGACTTTTCCTTTGAACAGCAAGTCAGTGATCCTGATGAGTTTGATTTTTCTTATGAATTTTTCAACTCCTGTGATATTGAGTTTGTTCCTACAGACTCTATCTCCCTTGTTGATTTTTGCTGTCCTTCTGAGGTTGATCTTCTTGATTGTAAACCCTCGAGCCTTGGTCCTATAGAATCTTCTTCGGTTGATTCTGCCTTGACATTCCCTTTTGTAGAAGATAGCAAAGTCACATGTGTTTCTACCAAAGTGACCCACATCGGATCTTTTCTTCTGAATATGATCTTGATGTTGTTGTTTCTTGGAGACAGGATTTGTAGTTGGATTCACAACTATTTACTGGACTCGCCTTGTGTTTTAAGTTGTAATTGCATTTACATGTATCATGCGCGCGCTTATGAGCCTGATGCCGGCTTCCACGCTTTTAGCTCGTTGTATAAGCCCTCATCTTTGTTCTCATCATCGCTAAGCCTTGTATCATTTTGCCTTTGCAACTTGACACCCTTTACCTTGAGGAGACGTTCCCTGAGTGTCCTTATCTTGCTCACTTTCCTTGCATTATGCATAGGTTTGTTCCTTGCACTTGGAACTAGTTTCGCCTCCCTATGACACTCGTCTCCTCGCATTTAGAGCATTCTTTCTGCTCTCCTTCGAGCTCGTTAAAAACAGTAAGGAGGCCGCGAGTTGACTTTTCCGGACTCGTTAAATCTTCACGGGAAAGATCTTTGAGTTTCTTTAGGCCCAAGTCTGACTCCCCAAAATAGACTTGACTGCCAAGTAAACTTGTCCATTCAGGCTCGTTAAGAATATGTGAATGGGCATCCACATTGGTGGTAGGTTATCTCTTTCTCGGACCTTGTGGAATAATACGAGAAAGGATCCCTCTCTTTTCTTTTGAATTGAGAAGAGTATTCTCAGGCATAGGTTTATCGCTTTTCCGGACCTGAGGGACTAAACTTACGGAAAATGAACCCCCTGTATGAGCTTAGTTTTCTCTTTTTCGTGCTCTGGACCAAAACATGAAAAAGATTTCGAGTGTACTTTATGTCTTTGTCATCTCGTTAAGCCCTAAAGAACAAAGCATCGAGTTTATTGTTGTAAGCCCCATTTCTCGTAATCAAATGGATCTTTCCGAGTGATCTTGCCTTCCTTCACACTCGTAAAACTCAGGCTATATGCTGCTTTTGAAGGAGCGTTGGGTAGGTGGTAATTTAACCTTTTTCGGACCTTCCTGACTAAGTACGAAAAAGGTGCGCCTTTTCTTCTTCGGAAGTTAAGAGAGTTCTTCTCTGGTATGTTTTATACTTTTTCGACCTTAGGAGACTAATTTGTACGAAAAAGGACCCCCCTGGAGTCTTCTTTGGAGTTTTCAGACTCTCTAAACTATGAAAACACCGTCGAGCATGTACTAGTTCGGGCTCGTAAAATCCACGGATCAATGCTTTATCAAGCATTCTTCTTTCTTTTCTTCGAGCTTGTTAAAAAATGAAGATGGTTTCGAGTTTACTTTCTTGGACTCGTTAAACTTTACAAGAAAGAGGGGACACTATCAAGCATTATTTTCCCATCTCTTCAAGCTTGTTAAAAAAAAATGAAGAGGGAACTGAGTTGGCTTTCTTGGACTCGTTAAAATTTAACAGGGAAGGTCAGGAAGAAGTTTTCTCTTGTTTTCAGTAATGGTAGCATGTCGTCCTTGAACATAGCACTCTTTGTTTTCCGATATCCATGTTTCAGTGTCCACTTGTGTTCAGCTATCACTTTGAGTTTCTTACTCCTCCTCTTGTCAGTTATACCTGGGGAATCTGATCATGTCTCCTGCATGACAGATAAGTCTAGTTGTTCCTTTTATAAGTTATACGCTGCCTTGGGTCATCTCTATGTGTGCTCACTGTTCAAGGATTCTTCTCAATGTCTGATCTATAGCCTGATCCCATCATTGTTCCATCTGTTACCTCTTTTGTGTCTGCCTTCTTTTGCCCAATTCCTAGTCACTCTTGTGATCCGTTGGAGGATCTGTTGCCTTCCTTATCACAGCATGGTTCCGTTTCAGCACTTCCTGATGACGAAGACCTAGAGTTTTGATGATGGTACCTCAGGATTCACTTTCATTATTGGTGAATTCCTTTGCTTCAGTTGTCGATTATCATTTTTTGATTGACAAACTGTTGAATCCTTTCCATGTTCGACTTCAGCTTCCCTTATTCACATGGCTTGGATTGTACTGGTTCTTTGGGATCCTTTATGAAGACCTTAGTTCTCCCCCTATGGACTAAGTTGCGCAAGATTATGTTCTCTGCCTATACACAGCTTCCAGATCTTTGAAGACTCATTACTATTGTATATCGTGGCTTCGATCCACCTTTGTAATATACGTGGTTTTATACTCGTAATATATGATGTACTCACAAATTGTTAAAGGCGCTAGTGTTCCAATATATTGAACATAGCATCCTCAGATGTAACTTTGTATATGACTTTCATATGTATTTGTGTCAGGTACTTTTTCTGCTCCATTGGATTTCTGAGTTCTCCAAAGCTGTTGATTATAATGTATTTCGGCCATCGTTTCCCTCTGACCTCATACATTAGGGTTATTAGGTGCATTATCCTGTACAACAGGGTGGTCCTAACCTATGTGGTATGGATGTTCCTAACCTAAGGTTATTAGGTGCATTATCCTGTACAACAGGGTGGTCCTAACCTATGTGGTATGGATGTTCTACGATGGGCCGACATTGTGTATGCGGTCGAGATCTGCTATGCAGACAATACTCTTGCTTGGAAGAGTATGCCTACACGTAAGTGTAAATACCGTAGTATAACACTCACTTGGGAGTGGTCCTAACCTGTGTGGTATGGATGGTCTACGATGAGTCCTCACGGACGATAGGGCCGACACTAGGTGCGGTCAAGATCTACATTTAGTTGTAGACGATTTAGCTAATCGACTTCATTGGTCATGTTGATGGAGGATAGCATCGTCCTTGGATTCAGGTCCTAAAGTGGCCAGGATTGATCATCCCTCAAATAGATCATGTGTACTGCAGGTAGCATGGCAGCAAAGGATCCAGTAGATCGAAGTACAACAGAAAAGGGTCGAGTAGATCGAATCACAGTAGCAAGGATCGAAAGGATCAAAGTACTGCAAAGGATCTAGAAGATCAAAGTGCTGCTATAAAGGGTCAATAATATCAGAAGGCTATTGTAGAAGATCAAAGTGCTGCTGCAAAGGATCGAGAAGTTCGAAGTGCTGCTCCAAAGGATCAAGAATATTGAAGTGTTGCTACAAAGGATCGAGAATATCGAAGTATTGTTGCAAAGGATCAATAAGATTGAAGTGCTACTATGAAGGATCGAAAGATCGAAGCGTTGCTGCAAAAAGATCAAGTGATCATGCGATGCAGAAGATGAAGAGTAACTATTCTAGTTATTGATTGAGAAAACTTCCTATGACATATAGATGTATTACCTCGATGTACTGTTGTAATTATTGTCTCTCTATTCTCCTATAGTCTGTGATGATGTTGTCAGTAGAATAACCTTCTTGTTAAGGGGGAGTGTTGAAATATTAACTTCAAAGGATATTATAAATGTATTTTACTTATGTAACCCAAGGGAGATGTTATTATTCCTTCGGTGGGGTGTTACTATTGTATTTGGTCATCATAGAGTCATGAGGTAAAACCTCCACTTGTGTCGGGTCTTTAGCACCCTAATGAATAATACAATATACTATTTTGAGTCTTCCTAGGAGAATTCGGCCCAGATAGTTTAGTGGGGACGACTTGGTTGGGGTGAAAGTCAGTTGACTCATTGTGTCTAAATAAAGGAGTTGTGGTTCTTAATTGAACACAGACTTACTCACTTGAGTAGCACATAGGAGAGAGAGAGAGAGAGACAAAACAGAAGTTGGAGAACACCTATTTTTGGGGTTGTCTTTTATACATCTTATATAGAGGAAGTTTTGCTAGGTTTTCTTTCCCTTGAGGGTTTCCCAGGATAAATGTTGTGTCTATCTTGTGATTGTGTTTCTATTAGTTATTCTTGATATGATGTTGCTGTGATTTTGAATTGAATACTATTGAATCTAGTCTAGCATATGAAATCTTAACATTGAACATGTCAACAATGGTGGACCATGGTTTCCTATGGCTATATTGCATTACGGCGCACAATTTGGTTAACGTTTGTCGAAGTGGTAACTTTAACAATAGATATGTCACAATGTACAATTCAAAATTGTTATTGTCACATTACGATGTTTGTCAATGGTTATGTTGGATTGTGATCTTCCTAAATGGGTATGTTGCATTGCAATGTTCATTTTGATTGACTTATGTTGAATTATTATGTTCTTGAATGGTTAAAATGCATTGTGACATTCAACAAGGGTTACGTCGCATTGTCACAATCCTAAAGGGTTACGTTGGATTGTGACATTCCTTAATGGTTAAGTCACATTATGAAATTCATTTGTTTTTCCTTCTTTCACATTGTCAGGATTGCATTTATTTTATTATGTGAAATTGTTATGTTCCATTGTAGGGGTGGCTAGTGTGAGAGGTTTCATCCTTGACCTTAGAAGATGAAGTAGTTAACTTTGCATGGGGACTCATGAGCATGATGATAATCAAGT
>LPNX010403960.1:0-10918 GCA_001517045.1 Pseudotsuga menziesii
AGCCTCCTCAAAACTGGCTTCTCCTCATTGAAGGGAGAAAATTGCATACAATAGGGTTTGAATGCTTTCTTTCCACCACTTGTCACTTTCCAATTTACAGTGTTCCCTTGAGTCTTGGTATTTGATCTTGTCTTTGGAGAGAAAATGCCATTGACTTATGAAGGGAGTTCCTCCTCTTTTCTTTGTAAATCATGCCAATAATCGATTAGATGATTTATCACGCCTCCAAATATGCGAGACATACCTTGAACCATGTGAAATATCTCATGATATCCCTCCAAATGTCCTCTTGTGTGGGACGTCCTTCTTTTACGGGCTATATCCATGCTTCCTCCAAAAATAACCATATTAAAATATATAGAGAGGCCCCTTCAAGTTAGACTATCCTCATAATAGGTCTTCTTAGCCTTGGGGAATGTGCTAGCTGCCAGTTATATTTTATTAGCCTAGGGAGTTCCACATATAAAGCATCTACACCTTGACATTTCATTTTTCACCATGATACAAGCATTGGAGGCTTCCCTAAGTTGAGAATTATTCATTGATGCATGCGCTTCTTAAATATTGCATAAAACCTTCTGAATGGTCCGGGAACAATGGTTTCTTAGAGGATGGGTGTTTCTTCTTAGCTTGATGGGTTCCTATCTCTTCCCGAATGACCCAAATGACCTTTGTAATAGAAATACAAGTGGTGTTAAGATTTGATATCAAATAGTTAGAGATATTCCTTCAAACTGCATGGAGTGAGCTCAAATAGTACATTTTAATCTTGTTATGAATGAACCAGGAATCTTCATAAAGGAACAATCATTTTTTCATTTAAAATATGAATAGGTCCTCGAGGTACAATTGAACCATAAAATATTCATTAACAAGAAACCCAATCTCCATACTTCCTCTTTATCTGCACTCTGTTCTTCTTATTCTAATCCAGAACCTTCAGGCTCTATTTTAAAGATTCGTTGAGGCCTTCTTCATATTTCCGTCGATCATAAGCTTCAACCATTTGAATAAAATAAATATAGGTAGCTCAGGGGATAACCTTACTGGCATCTGGACCTGGCTGACTACCCCTTAAACCTGTTACCGGATGGATACCCTTGCAATTATACCAATTCTACTAGATCATAGCTTCGACTTTTAAGCTTCTTGGTTGGATTTATACCTCATTTAGAGCACACCATAGTGGCCGGAATCCTTAGAGCGTAGCAGGCAGAGGAACCACAGCAAAGAGTGAAGAGCGCCAGTGTCCGTTCCCTATAGCAAGGAGATAAACCCAATGGACTAATCCAAACAACGACTGATATCATTATACAAAAGACAGAAAATTCTTGAAATATGAGAAGAATTCAAATATGATGCTTATTCTCCTTAACCCATAATCGTTGCAAGCTGAGAATCGTGACAATAGAGAACCGACAAACTCAGGTCCAGATCAACGCCGACAAATCAGGTAAGCTTTGTAGTGATCACACGCCAAAGGAATGGTTAAACAATATTATGAATCAAGTTTAAAATTAAATATGGCTTTTTCAGGATTTGGGTTTTGAATAATGTCTAAAATCCTAAATTTGTCACTGTGTATGCCATGGTAGGATGTTTGGCTGATGTTCACCAAATGTTTGACGAAATGCGCAATCAAGATGTGGTGGCATGGACTGCCATAATTGCAGCCTCTTCAAGATATGGACATAAACAGGAGGCGTTGGCTTAATTCTATGGAATGCTACAGACAGGTATGCACCCCAATAATTTCATCTTTGTCACTATTATGTTATTCCCTCCTATAAGTTGTTGTAGATCTCAAGCATGCCAATGACATTCCGCGAGAAGAAGCCATCTCTGCTTTAGTCGTTTCTAAATCCATTCAGGCTTAAGTATACCATTGCTGGAAGTAAGGCTTGGTTGTTAATTGTGGTGGTAATTTGTTTTATGCTCAGTCTCAAAAATGAAAGAAAGCAACCCTGCAATTTTTTATAAAATCAATGAATTACTTTGATTTAAAATCGTGATAATAGAGACTAGAATTCCAAGATTGTAGAGACAGGTCTGAAATTCAAGATTTTGCATCAAGGTACATGGTTACATTCTTATTCTTAGAATGGGATTTGATCTCCAGGATTTGTTTGGGTAATGCGCTCACGGATATGTATGCAAATGTGGGATTTTAGAGGATGCATGCAAACTGTTTGACAGAATGACTGAAAGAGATGTGGTGTCATAGAGTGTGATTATTACAGGCTATTCATACAGTTAGCAGTGTGACGAGGCCTTGAATCTCTTTCATCGAATGGAAGTAGAAAGTGCTCAGCCTAACCTGATTAGTGATTACAATTGATGTGATGATATCAGGGTATGTCCTTAAAGGCATCACTGATGAGGCTTTGAAATTCTTTCTTCAAATGCAACTGGCTGGCACAAAGACCTGGTATACTTCATTGATCTTGCTAAGATTCTCACCATCAATCTTGCCAGCCAGGGGATGGGAGATAGATAGGCAGTCCATGTTTTTTCATGATAGTTTAGTTAACACAGACGAGGGTGCAAATAATGACTAAAGCATGCCATCCATTGATAGTGGCTTTCATGATTTCATGGGATTTGGCAATTCGGTGATCTCAAATCTTCAGGATTTTGAGAAAGTTGCTACAGAACTAGGTGATAGGCAATTCGGTGACAATGGATTCAATACTTTAGAAAAAAAATTTCCATCCAAACCCAGAAATTTGTGGCTATACCCTAACTAACTCAAGGTGAGAATCTCTTTTCTTTGTCTATTATTTTAGCAGGGGATAGTGACAAAGTTATTGATGCTTGTATGATGGGAATGATGGATGGGTTCCATCCAAAGCCTAAAGAGCCTAATGTACTATTCAATTATATAGATTTCATTGCTAATTCTGTCCATGAGCAGTTGTCTTTGCCAAAGAGAAAATGTATAGATACCAGGCCTACTTAGTGTATCTTGTCCTATTTCATCACCCTCATTGTCATCATCGACACCAACTCCTATTCACAAAGGAATGTTGGTGGATAGAGCTCCGGTTGGATTATAATGGGATTCAATTAAAAATCTCATAGGATTTTTTATGTGCCAACCATTCCCCTATGTACCAAATAAATCCAAATCAAAGTAGAAAACGATAGAGTGATCGTGAACAAATAAATAACGAGGACAACAAGGGCTGGAAAAAAGTCCACTTCACCCATAGTTCCTTAAACACTTTTGGTGGGTGAAGGGAGGATGGCGGGTGAAACACCTTTAGTGGTTCCTTTGAGGGGGGTGGATGGGGAATTGAATCTCCTTCAAAGATTTATACTATATACTGAAATATAACATATATAGGTTTCTAGTGTTCCAACAACCACTTCTTTAGGATTTTTCTATTGAAAAATTTACCCATGAACCTACCTACAAGTGCCTTTTCCATCAAACCCTGATCTTTTTATAGTTGCACATCATGTTCGGCCACATTCTTAACTTGTTCATGTCTAAATTTGATGCATTTCTTATTACAAAACATATAACAATATAAGGGTTCAAGGCAAGAATTAGAAACTATTTAGCTCAAAGAAACTCTCCCTTTGATTATTATCATAACCATCAAATTGCACATAAGCTATGTATCCTAGGGCTTATGCTGTCGACCCCCTGTCGAAGCTTTATTGCCAAAAATAATATATCTTTTACAACACTCAGCAATCATTTTCCATTAAAGGCTTAGCAATCATTATCCATTAAAGGCCATAATGCTCAAGAAAATCAAAATGTTTAACAAGAAGTGGATGCTAGCTTGGAAACAAAGGGTATCAAGCATAACCATGGCCATGTTGCTGCAATGAACATTTGTTTCTTCCAATCCATTTTACTGTACAACTATTGTTTGGGTTTTGACATGAAGTTAGTGGTCATTCAGCATGCGTAACATGTTATATAAAGTTACTTATTGGGTAAAAGTAAAGGAAATCCATCAAATGCACATGAATATGCAGATAGATTCCTAGGTACTTGCTGAAGACTTAACATTTATTTTCTTAATTGATTGAGCCAATCACAGACCCAAAAGAACATAAACAGATCAGCAAATGAATATACACAAATCCCATTTTGGCTTACAGTTTAATATTATCTTTATCAAGTTCTTCTCTATGGTGCCCTGACTGGTTCAAATTCCCGATAACTAACGAGGTGCCTCCATTCAAAGAATGGCCCTCAGTGTTGAATTTTAGCATTAGCATGAATTCTTTAAAATTTTGCAGACCGAAAGATAACAAAAGACAAGTGCAGTAGAAACATCAACAACAGCACACACACTGAACACAATAGTTTTTCACGAGGAAACCTTTAAAGGACAAAAAACCCAAACGAATTAGTAACTCATCTCTTAAATGAGATGACCGAGTCTTCAATAATTTTCAAACCCTAAATGGTTTGAATCATTGATCAACCAAATCCACAAAAGATAATTTTTTACAACAAAACCATAATTAGGGTTTTCTGCCCTAATTCACTTTACTGCTCAAATTTTGTTGTTAGTGCTTCCCGAATTTGTTTGGGATGTTGTTGCCGATAAAGGAGGCCACCAACAAGGGTTGGGGCAGCCTTTTCTGCTGCCCTAGACTTCCACCGAGAGCAAGCAGTGAGGGTATGCTACTACCCTAGGTCCACACTGTGAGCACAAGGAAATGGAGCAGTGACTGTTGCTATTTGTGGATTGTAGCAGCTCGTGACCACTGATGTGGATTGTATCCTGTACAAGGAGAATCCCTAGTGAGATAGGAAACCACACTAAAATAGAGAAAAGAGATAAAGAAAGAACGATAAAGAAAGAGCCCAGCCACAAAAACTCCTCTCAGAAGCAGCGGATAATCTCAGTCATGAATCTTTCCTTAGTCCAAGAAGGAACAGTGAAGTGATGAAAGTTGTTGTGTGTTAAAATGAATTGCAAGTGGCATTTATCTATAGGATTTCAAACATTTGGGTTGGTCCCACATAATTAGGAGTTGAAATTATGGTTTGTATCTTTTTCCTCTTTACCCTTTTGACTTTAATCTTTTGTGGTACAAAAATTCTTTTTGCATTTTGACTTGTGCCACTTGGTCTTTCAAATGGACCAAGGCTTAGGGTTAGATGGTCCTCCAAGTATTTTGTGGTCAAAGCAAGTGGTCTCTAGGGTCCTTCATGCCCACTCAAAGCACATCATCATAAATAAGGAGAATTACTAAATTCTTTAACTTGATCTCCTTGTGCCACCAAGATCAGGTGCTAGGTCTCTTAACCAGGGGTAGCTAATACCTAGAGAAGGTCTAATAGCCCATAGATAAAGGAAAGGAGTGAATCACATGTCCAGACCCGGTCTAGGGCTTATGGTGATGACTTGGTAACTAACCAGGTGCCTTAGCTCTAGGATGCATCAAATGACTTAATGTCAAATACTTGGTAACTGACAAAGTGCCTCCGTTCTCCCGAAGAATGGCCCTTAGCCCAGGCTGAGTCCCCTAGTCCCAAATTGGTTCAAATTTATGGTAACTAACGAAGTAACTTCATTCAGTGAATGGCCCTCAGTTCTAGGCTGAGATCCCCAGTCCCACCCTAGTCCCAAATTGGGTCAATTTCTTGGTAACTGATCAGACTCCATTCTCCTATAGAATGGCCCTCAGCCCTAGGCTGAGTTCCGTAGTCCCAAACTAGTTCAAATTCTTGGTAACTTACCAAGTGCCTCCATTGAAAGAATGGCCCTCGGTGTTGAATTTTAGCATTAGCATGAATTCTTTAAAATTTTGTCGATCGAAAGATAACAAAAGAAAAGAAAAGTGCAGTAGAAACATCAACAACATCACACACACTGAACACAATAGTTTTGCATAGGGAAACCTTTAAAGGACAAAAACCCCAACAACCCTACTGCTGCTCGACCCTACTTTTGCTACCCAAGACCCTGCTGTTACTGCCCGACAGCCTGCTGCTGCTACCCGAGCTACTGTAGGAGCTGCTTGGGATAGACAACAGCCAAGAGGAGGGTGAAATGATGCTGCTATTGAAGAATCTGAGGCTACCTGTGATGGAATGTTGCTGCCCATGAATGTATGATGCTCCCCGTGAAGATTCTAAGGGTTGTCGTGAAGGTGAATAGGCCGAGGGTTAAACCCTAGCTAGTGAAAAGATGAAGATGGTGCTACAAGAGATCACCATGGAACCCTAGCTTGGGGTTACACTATAACAAGAGTGGGTGTCATGAGTCATAGATGATCCACCTTGCCTTTGCTTTCTTCTTCTTAAAGGCAATGCTTCAAACATTAGATGTAGGTTCTTCTGTGGCATTAAGAACCAAATCATCTAGGTCATTCTCTTCTAAGGTGTCCATAAGCTTGGGTTTCCATGAGTTGTAATTGGCTGACCCCTCAAGCCTTTCTTCTGGTCCGAAGATGTTGGTGGCCATCTCTGACTAACTAGTCCGCTATCTTAGTCTGCAGATGTCCAAGGTTTAGGAGTATTACAGTAATATGCTCTCTTACTGCAATATTCACATGCAAAGCTCTGATACCATGTTGAATTTTAACATGTGCATGTCATTCTTAAGAAATTGCAGACTGTAATATAGATAGAGATTAAAAAGTAAACAGGAGTGAGACAAGTGCAGTAGTCAACCAAGCATCACACAATTGAACACATGAATTTTCACGGGGATACCTTTAAAGGACAAAAAACCCAAAAGCATCAGTAATTCATCCCTTAAATGAGATGACTGAGTTTGTTCATTAAAAGAAGAGAATTGATCTCAGAATTTCGAGATGAATGTACATGAAAAAAATTCAAGTATAATGAAGCCCTAGCGGGCTTGCTGCTGCTACCGTATGCTGCCATGTGGAGGGTGAGTAAAACCCTAACCACCTGTGACCATCAACTTGCTTCCCAAAAGTTGTTTGACTGCTGCCCAAATTCATTGCTGCCAGAGTTCCACTGCTACCCAAATTTCCTTCACAGAACATGAATTTTACATCAAAATACAAATTAGGGCTTTCTTCCCTAATTTTTCCTGCTGTCCAGAAAATCTAAATATGCAGCCCAGATTTGTTGTTACTTGCCTGGACTTCCCAGATTTGTTTTCAGATCTACAACTTCCTGCCTGGAGCTGCCCAGATCTAATGCTGCCTTCCCGGACCCTATTTTTCTGCTGCCCGTGTTCATGACTGCTTGCCCGGATCTTCCCGTAATTAAACCGAGCCTTCCCGAGAAGTTCCTGTACCTGCCCAAGTCCTCTGTCTACTTTCCTGAGATCTTTGTCTGCCTACCCGGACTATTTCTTCTTGGCGTAGCTTGCCTGGACACTACTATAGGAAAATAGGTACTGTTTTGTATAACGATCCTATACAAAAGAGTGCACTAAATTATGCCCAATAGAGTTGCTAGTTTTGTTGTGTAAATTTTTTTCTAAAAACAAAGGATGTTTGCTAATAGATAAAGGGAGAGGCCATTGCTGTTATTCCCCTAGGATAATTGGTCTTGAATCAAGAACTTAAATAAAATCTAAGAGGAAAAATTGAATCAATCAATAAAGTGGATGTTGTGATGGTGACTCCTGAAAAGTGTTACTGTTTTGAATTTGATTACTCCAACCTTGAAACCTTCACTGCCAGGAGAGAAAGGGGTTCTGTTTTTGTGTAATAATTTTCTGTTCCATAGTTGGGCAGTTCAAACAAGTATAATGGCGGAGGAAAGGAAGAAGGCCACCTTGTAGTAGCTTGTTACATACGGCGGTGTCAATTTACTCCATAGTGAGCCAATATTTGTTTTCATTTTGTAAACCAGAGACTAAAAAGAGCAAGGCACAAACCTATGAGAGATCAACCGAGCACCTACCATTTCACCAATCAAGCTTGCAAGGTTTGGATCAATATCTTGCATCTTTGACAAAAGGTAAGAATGAAGCTGTTTTCGATATTCTGAAAGTTCTATAACCCTCTGTGCAAACTGCTCGATGTTTATTAAATCAATAGGAGAAATATCTTGACCTGACATCACAAAAAATAATTATAAAATGTCACAAAAAGGGTGAATCAAAATTACAGCAATCCACATGATTCCATTTCAGCAAATGATCAAAGTTTTCATCCAACAAATAAAGGTGTACCCATAGAAGCCTTAGCAACCTCAATAATATCCTTAGCTTTGTCTTCATCACCAGTTAATTCTGTCAACTCAGATAAGGCATCCTCTGACAAAGTGGACTTGTCCTTCACAAATTTTGCTACTCTTGCATAGATATAGTTGTCATTGACAATCTTCACCAGCTCAGGAAAATACCACGAGTACCACTCCCTATGTTAGCAATAAAAAGGCTAAACAACAAGAGGAATAAAATAATGCATTAGAAAGAACCATATCCATTGTAGTATATGTTGAATCGAGCAAACTCTTAATATGATGTTTAAAATCAAAAAATTAAGCAACTCAGTAAATTTCCCAAGCAATTTGATATTTATTATAAAATAATCAGGATGTCAATACCTACTCTATCCAATCTTTTGAAGCTGCTAGGGCTGTCTGTATAATTAAATCGAAGCTGGTCGATACTGCTCTTCAAAATGGGGTGTCGCCATGTTGATGACCCAGGTTCAAACCCCAAGGGGCATACAGCTCTGGAAATAAAGTTGTTGGCCAAGTTTGACAGCGTTCCATATGCAGCATTCATTAAATGAAAACATACTTCCCTCAGACAAACTATAATAAAATGTGTTATAACTCATAATCTTCTTAAAACAAGTTTCTGGTATGTGATGGAATGGGTATGTGGAGACATGTACCCAGTTCAGTCTAGAGAATACCCAGTTCAGTCTAGATAATCCCCAAAACATTGGTGTAGGACATACCGGTCCCTGCCCCAAATATATAAACATTAAAAAATCCATTGATGCCTAAAGTTTTAGACTTTTAAAATAATCATTAATAAAGCATAATTGATACATATATGAATGATGCTACATACCAATCACTATTCACTGTCAAATCCAATCAAAGCACATTACAAATCCATTGTTGTTATGTGCTTTCACCTACCAAACCACTGCCCAGCACTAGCAAATGATAATTGTAATTTCTGTGTTTGTTTAGATTTTATTGTGTAGGAGGGTTGGTAGCTAGTAATTAGGTTTTAGGGCTTTTTCCTAAATTATTTATCCTCAGAAAAGGGTGCTATCAGTGTGTATTTTTGTGCATCCCTTGAGGGCACAGGGTACCTCTATGAATACCCAAATGTAGGGGATGTGGATTTTGGGTACTTTGACATACCCACTGGCGTACTTTGAAGTACCCAACGTTCCAGCTAATTATAAAACCTCAATGATATTAAAACCTCAATGTTTGTATAGAATCTCATTTCCATGGCTATTTCATGCAAATTGTTGGACTTGGTACCCTAAAGGTCTATTTGACCTCCATCCTTTGGAATCTTGTAAGTGAATAGGTTTTTTAGGATTTATCTCTTAATTATGTTATCTCAATGCTTCACTAATCTAAATATCCAAGCAAACATTGACACAACTTTGTCTTTTGGTATCTATCTCCATTGTTTTTTTTGTTTGTTTGAAGAAATTGTATGCATTGTAGCTGTTCTAAACAAATTCAATTGAGCTTAAACCCTCATTCAAATTTACATCATTATTACAAGATTTCAAATGATTATAGGAGATCCTAAGGAAGTTATTCAACCTCTTTTGCAACATTCTGATCAGGGATAGTTCCCTTAATTGAACCTTTAAATTTTAATTACTTTGCAGGGTTATATTTCACTCCTATTAGAATTATGTTCATTGGTTTAGATCTACAATTAAATGGGATTGTTATCCAAACAAATAACTTAGGCTTTAAAGTTTAATTTGGAATTAAACTTTGGTCTGTGATTATCTAGGAATTACATTGGAATCTCAGTCTAGATTTTATTCTCTCTTTTAACATCTTGAATGGCCAAAAATTTGGCATATTTTTGTATTCCCTTTGCATGACATTTTCTGGAACCTACATAAGCAAATCCAATACTCTGTTTTGGTGCACACTCATGTTCTTTTAAATCTCATTTATCTCAAACTACATTCCATATTGTCATAAGACTTCAAAGATTAAGTTTTCTTTTATTGTTCTTTTCTTCTTCATTGAACTTGCACATCAAAAGCAAGTATAAAGGGATTAGAAAAATCATAACTAAAGTTATTTTAAACACATGAAATCCATCACCATTGATCTTAGTTTGGACATTTCTGGTCTATTTTAAAGCTATAAATGCATAATTCCATTGCATAATCAGGGTAGTCGTTCTGTCTATTCTCTCAGTTTGAAAAGAACATTTTTGGTCTTTCTTTCACGCTAACACAAGGTTGGAGGATCCAAAGCATGGCTTTCCTCTCACATGTTTGAATGGATTCTCATTTAACCTGGATATACAACTATGGTGGCATAGTTTGGACGGTTCTCTAAGATTCCATGGATCAAAAAGTTGATAGTACAACAGTTATGAGCATTGATGCAAATTCTTGTAGTAGTATGGTAACAAAAAATGACCCCTTCAATAGAAGATATAAGCACTATCATTTTGTCACAGCTATTAAGGATGGGATTCTAATTGTCATGGATTTTAATCCTAGGCACATCTTCTACAGGGGCCTTTTTCTAGTTGCTCCAGGTTTGTGAAAGGCTACTTAGGATCCATAGTAGAAAATACGTAGAACCCTAAGAATCCATGACACCCTATCCTTAGTGATTTGTGGCTGGTGTGAACCCTTGAATGGTGACAACCTGTAGATATGTAGCAGCAGTCCTAAATTTATTTTTCCTGTGTGATTAAAGGCCTGGCATGAGCGTTCAACTTTTATATTTGTTTGAAGGGGGGAATCCACTTTGAAAGTGCCTCAAATCACATTTTAT
>LPNX010403960.1:21527-48888 GCA_001517045.1 Pseudotsuga menziesii
AATTTAATATTTGATCTATTTTTGAAATCACTGATTAAAGCCTTCTTAATTATTGTTTAGGTGTAGAATTTTTGCAATCTAAGCACGCTGTCTTTTTATCACAAGTCAAGTATGCCAAAGCACTCTTCAAAAAATTCAGAATGACTGAATGTAATCCTAGATCTACACCTATGGAAGTTGTCATAAAACTCTCAACTTACACGGACTCACCACTAGTCAACGAGTCATTGTATTGGAAATTGGTTGGTAGTTTGATTTATCTTACTACCACCCAATAAGATCTATGTTTTTTAGTGATTTGTCTCTTTCTCAATTCATGTCTAATCCTGAAGAGTTACATTGACAAGTTGCAAAATGAGTCCGTCAATATTCAAAGGGACCCTTGACTTTGGCATTCTATATCAGAGATATGTTGACTCCATGCTAGCAGAGCATATTGATTTCAATTACGCTAGATCAGTTGATACAGGGAAGTCAGAAACAGGTTATGTGTTCACTCTTGGTTTAGGAAGGTAATTTCATGGCAAAGTAATCTACAAGCTACAGTTGCCTTATCCTCCATTGACAAAAAATACAAGGCAGACTTCAGTACAGGTTGTGAGGCAATGTGGTTACGAAGAATATTGGTCGATCTTCAACTTGACCAAGCAGTGATAACCTCACTTTTCTATGACAATCAAAGTTCTCTCAAAATGGAAAAAAATTCAGTTTATCATGCCATAACTAAGCATATTGAAGTTCATCACAATTACATTAGATAGTTGGTTGACAATCAAGACATTTTCCTTTATTATTGTCCTACAGCAGAGCAAATATTGACATAATGACACAACCACTTGGTAATGATAAGTTCACTCATCGTGCCATGTTAAAAAGAAAGCTAACTCCAGCTAGATTTTCATAATGGTGTAATGAGCTAACATATAAGCTTTCACTCATAGTGCCATGTTAGAAGGAAAGCTAACTCCAATTAGATTTTCATCATGGTGTAATGTATTTGATGACAATGTGGCAGTGTTAGATGGAAAACTACTTTATGAGAACTAACACATATTAGCTTTTACTCACCATGCGATGTTTTAAGAACGAAAGCTAACTCCAGCTAGATTTCCATCATGGTGCATTATGATTGATGACAATGTGGTTGTGCTAGATGAAAAACTACACTATGAAAGTTTACACACATTAGATTTCACTCACCGTGCAACGATTTAAGAATGAAAGCTAACTTCAGCTAGATTTTCAACACAACCAAATGTGATTGATGACAATGTGGTTGTGTTACATGGAAAACTACCACCAATAGAAAATGAGAGATTAGTGACCAGGAGACCAAAAATTTTGGTCACCACAGTTTTTTTCAAGGGATAATTGACCAAAATTGATAAATTTAAGTGAGCTAACTAAAAAAGACCAAGATAAATGACCACTTTTGGTCACGTGAAAAACTAAGCTGAAAAAGACCAAGATAAATGACCAAATTTGATCACGGGATATCTAGACTAAAAATGACCACATAACAAATTGGTCATTATTTGGTTATTTTTAGTTGTGTCACTCCAACAATGAAAAATTACAGTTTTGACAATGAATTTGTACAATTTACTAAATTCTAACATGACATATGGATTCATAGGGGGTCTCTGAATCCATCTGTCGTGTTAGAATTTAGTAAATTCTAAACCCCCTCACGTGTCATAACTTAGCTATTGACACGAATTTAATTATCATGATAAAAAACGCTTGATACACTACTAAGCTAGCAATGGTTTTGAAACAATTTTTTAAGACAATAATTTAATTAGGTCTCTATTCTACCTATTTTTTTCTTTTCCTTCTCATTTAATTATTTTTTTTAATGTTTTTGTCTCAAGAGGAATGTTATGATGGCAAGGTGAAGTGAAATTGGGGGTGACAACTTTTTGGGTTTCAGTAAAACCTTACTTTTCATTTCACTAAAAATCAGATGGGTTTTATGGAGCAAGTGATTGGAAATGGTTTAGATTGATAAAATTCCAGATTCAGGGACTGTTTGCAATCAAGATTGAGATAACTAATTAATGTAACAGAGCCCATTTAGCAAGTGTTTCCTTTAATATATCAAACAATTTCCTTAGTAATCCTATTGACAAATATGTTTTCATCCCTCTTGAGATAAAGGCTTAATCAGTATGAAGCATTCTACATGGAACCTCTTAATCCGCAGTTTGATGTTGTAACTCCAAGTTCCAGGATTGAAAATCCTTATGTTACTAATCCCGCAACTCACGAAGATAAAGAGCAACAAGAGGATGTGCTAGATTTTGAGGCAACTGAGGGATTTGAGCTATGAAGAATTATTAATTAATGGTGTTTTGTTCAATCTACAATGTCTTTTTTATGGTTTTTTATATGGGGTTTATTGATTAAGGCATTTTGGATTGTAAGCAGACAACCGGTCTTACAAACCTTGGCAATGCGTGCTTTATCAATTTCGTTATGCAGTGTCTCATGTATATGCAACCTCTGGTAGCCTACTTTCAAAGTCTGCAACTCTCACTTTGTAATATTCCACCAAGAATTTTGCAACTCCCAGTGCCTAAAATCTTCCATTGATAGGTGCATACTTGTTTCCCTTTAGTTAAGGATAGAAAAATAAAATACAACTATCTCTTTATCATAGATTTTACACAAATCAACATCATCGCAAAACCAAAACCATAGTCACTATATAAAATCCCTTTAGTAAAATATGCCCATTCACCCATTATCTCTTCCATTTATTTATACTCCCATTTACAAAAAGTCCCATTTGAAAAATCCCTCTCTTTTATCTCTCTTTTAACCTTATTTCAAATCTATTATATAATCATGAAATAAACTAAAATTTCTCCTTTATTATCCTATTTATTCCCCTTTTCCCCTTTTATTTCTCTTCTGCACTTTATTTCAAAACCCTCCGAGCTATTACATAATGGTGAAATAAATTAAAATTTCCAATTTATTATCTTATTTATTCTGATTTTTCCTCTATATCTCTTTTACACTTTATTTCATAATCCCCAAAATGATTGTCTAATACAATTTATTTCATAAACCCCCATCTATTATCTATTATTGAAAAGAATTAAAAATTTCCCCTTAATCTCTTTTATTTTCCTTTTATAAACCTCGCCATTCATTTTTCATCCCGAGATCTTACTTTTAAATAAAAGAAACAAAAAATTTAAAAAAGGATTTTTAAATATTTTATTCCTGCCATATCATAAAGTCTTATGGATAAAAACCCTTTGACATAAAGAGAAAAGCACCATTTCTAAATTAAATGAATAGGAAAGGGAACCCAATTACGGAGGGTGGCTGGGTTGTCTTTCCACCTCAAATCCAATCCCATGACTAACTTGTCTGCTCTCCGACAGATCTATAGTTCTGAAAAAAAAAATTAAATCGGAGAAATAAATCCACTCTCTACCATAATGTATAATATATAGATAGAAGCAAGAACACGCTTCTATCATTTAGGGTAATTTATTTTCTATTCACTAGCATAGGTTTGATGGAATGGATGGGGAGGAACAAAGACAAGCTGATCTCTCAGCAACAGTAAAGGCGAGGGCAGGGAGGGCAATAATAGATCTTAAGGGGCCATCCAAAGTACATAACCACCACCGAAAAACACTATGTTATAGATCGATCTGGAAACTCGCCTCCTCCTACCTAATTGGATTTTGAAGCTGTTAGTAATACGACCCATAAATAAAGAATCGTAGGCTTGGATCGAAGTTTTTCTATGCACAACAATCTTTGTAGAAGCAACCGGAAATGATGAAAGCGAGTTGTACATCCATTGCAAAGGATAAATTAGAAGTTATTCAAAATCTGATTTCATTTACCTAATTTAACAAGCTAAGCAGTATTCATAGATCTACATTGGCAGTCACTTACTGTCATGTTCATGCTTTTCCTCAATGGTTTTAAGACAATTATTTGAGATGAACATCTCGTATTGTCTTTAATTATCTTAATTTTTATTTATTCCATTGTATATTTTTAACTTTTTTGTCGCGAATAAGACAAAATGGAAAAGGCCAATTTTGGAGGCAATTACTGAAAAGCCAAATTTTCGTTCCCATTCTTTGATTTTGAGCAGGTTTGAGGACACATTTTGGAATGGTTCGAGGTTTACCTCACCATAGTTCCTGCCATTCATCGAGGTATACTATCGTGCCACCGTGGTATAGTATTTCTCAATGCACGACCAATCTAACCTAGTTACAGGTCGGTTGCAACCCAAGCTGCATGGGTGGATTCAATAGAAAACTACCATTGATATAGAAGACTTAATGGGTGAATACCATCCATATCAAAGAATCATGTATTTAGTTTTGGCAGGTTATGGAAAACTCATTGTTCATTCGGTATATGTTTTGAATTTGAGACTGGAAATGAAATAAGTTGGGTATAGTCTCAAATATGTACTAGAGAAAGAACAAGAAGGGTTCATTTATTTGAAAATTGACAATTATAGAGGCATTACTGTTTGTATTTGGGGTTGTATCATTTTTATTTAGGGAAACCCACCCTTGAATTGCTCAATTTACTTCTTCTTTGGAATTTGATGACATTCTGTTTTCATTCTTTGCAGATACTACCCAATAGATTTAAAAAAATTGCACTGACTCCACCTGTTAAATCTTCTCTCATATATCCAACTTGACTTTACCTGACAAGCAACAATGAAGGTCTGGATTTCCTCAGTTGATGGTTAGTGGTCGTCTTCCATATTTTTCTAGATTGGTTACAGGGGTTGCAACATTATTTTTAGTTGGAAGAGATGGAGGAAGATATTCCAAAAAGGGTTCCATTTGTTGCATCAATGTTTTTGCGCTTAAGTAGAAGAGCAATTTTGGTGGCACTTACCTTATTTAAAATGTTTAAAGGATTGCCCAATTAGTTTCATGAGCAGCTACCTGACCTTAATCGTTTCCTAATTCCAATGACATATTATATTCCTTTTGTTTCAACTATTTTGTGTCGTCTAATTGGGTTATTTCATTTATTCAAAGGCTAGTTTTTTATTTCTTTTATTTCAGGGCTCTTATCTCTGGAAGAGGAATGCTTAGATGCTTACATAAGTAAGGGATGTAGTTCCCCTGCATCACATAATATCATGCAAACGAAAAGATATTTTTGGAAACGCTCCATCTACAGTTTCTCTCTTTTATCATTATTCTACATAGAGTCATTTTATAACTTTGAGGGATTCATCATTGATGAAGACCTGGACCTTTTGCTCCAGATATCCTTTAGTGTTTTTGGATATCTTAAAGAAATCTCTTAATTTAAAGAGGGTTTACAAATGCCCTCTTACCTTGTCCTTGGATTCCTTTTGATCTTGCTTCCATGAAGAGCTATGTATCTGTCTAAAGTAAACCTCCAAGACCACATAAGAGGTTTGGCTTCAGCTTTTCTGATTCAAAGAGGGATAGATATGGAAGTGGTTTTACTAGAGGTGGTAATGAGTTTTAGTTATTTTTGCATACTTTCACAAGTTTTTACTGCTTAGAGAGCATTTTTTACAATGGTAGAATTTTTTTTTCATTGGAATCGCAATATTACCTGCAACAAGGACATCCGATAAGCACAATCGTGGCCTTGATGCAAAGATCAAGATGAATTTTGATATGTTTTTCAATTGTTTGATTTTGGAATTTGGTATCGGTTAAGGATTTACAAACTACTCTATTTTGTAGATATTCAATTTGTATCAGAGTTTCCTAAAGTGCAAGTATCCTCTAAAAGTTAAAATCTTATATCCTTCAAGTTTTAACCTTTTTTATGGTTTTTTTATTTTATTTTAGGTAGAAGGATTGAATGCCTGAATATTTGATCCGTACCTAGCACAAACTTATGCATATTCTTGTACTAGGTCGTGCCATATTTTGCATATGGATTGGGTTGTGGTATAAACGCATATTTACTTTTTGGGTTGACTAAGATTTATAGATTGGGATTTATGTTGGATATCAACATTCGGATTGATTATTTTTCCTACAAATTTAGTTGTGCCTGATTAAAATCTTTTGAGTTGGTGAGTCGGGTGTTTTGTTTGGGTAATAAGAGAGTTGAATAGAGATTCTAGGTTTGATAGATTTGTAGTTTTGGTTACTACATTGAGATTGTCTACTCCTCTATTCATCTTAGATTGCGGACTCTATTAAACTTTGATAGGTTTTAAGAATTATGCATATAGGTGCTGTGAATATGAATGATGCACTCTTTAACATTTTGATAGACTAAAGGATTTAACAGTCCATTGTTGTAATATTTTTTGGCATTTTGTGGATTTATTTATTGGGTTTCAGTGTATTTCTGTAGCACAAACAACTTAGATCAACATATTTATAACTTGAGTTTTAATTAATTTGTAAACATCGACACTGAACACTCAAGTAGCAATAGTTTTGATATTCATAGTTTAGACATCTACTTTGTTTCTTTTGCAGATTTTGAAACCTTAAATAGAAAAGTTAAGGAGATGCTCTCATGAGAAGTCTAGTCCAAAGGATCTATCGCATTTTCCCATTGAATCATTTCAGTTTGTAATAGTGATACTTTCCATGGATTTCTATGTGATGCAGGACTCGTGATCTCTTCTTTGTTTCAAATTCAGTGATTTACTTAGATGCACAATTTAAGATATTGTAGAATAACTTCAATTTGATGTGGAACTTTAATGATACTAGGGAGTCCATTTTGAATCATGCACAGTAATCAATGTATGTTGGTTTTTACGTATTTGGTGTATCTGGATCAAGCAATTTTTCAAAGAAGAGTTGTATGCGGGGTTATGGAGATACTGTTTTGGGTATCTCTATAAAACATTATGTTTCAACGATTAGTTATTAAGGATATAGTATAGAGAAGTTTATTGAATTACCTTAGTTTTTTCCTTGTAGTGGTGTCCTAGGCCTATCTGCCACATGCTTCGTTTTTTAATAATTTTTGTATATAATGTTTCATTAAAAAATGAAACATATTTGAAAAACAAAATATGTTCCTAAATTTTTTTTTGGTGCATACTTTGTTTTTATTTTGTTGATCAATACAATGTTACATAAAACTTGGTGCCCTCCAATGTTTACCCTGGTTGACAATATATGAAGAAACTCAAACTCCAAGGTTGGGTTTTAAGTTCGAGCAATGTAGTATAGAATACCTAAGTAATCTGCCAATTCGATTAACGTTGATGGGTATTAATAGTTTAATTGTTCTTTTTCCTTATTAGATTGTTTTCTTAATACTATCGTAGACCTCAAATCATTTGTCTAGATCTCAAACTATAAACACAAACATTTAGTCTAAACATGATGTGGGATCTCTTATCTTAGCTTATAATGAGGTCACATAAGGCTGAGCTCATAACAAGATTAGATAAGGATGAGGGATCTATAGAGCACTAAATGTCAATTGTAAATTTACAAATGCTGAGGGATTGACAAGAATGTACATTACCAATCTTACAGGCTCAAAACTCATAATGGAACTTTTCAAGTTTAGTGAATCTAAGAAGTTAGAGGGTGTTTCTAAGTATAATTCTCCAAAATATTTTATAGAATTAATATTGAATGAAAAAATGGTACTTTGTTAAATTAATGGCACAACTCTGTATCCCCTGTCAGGTGACTTAGATTATGGCTGATTAATGCTTATTTCAGATTAGTTTCTTCATTGCATTATGTGACATTAGAAGAGGATATCCATTAACTAAGGGACATAGGGTTCTTGTATGTGCCCAAGATTCTCCACATGGTATAAGAGCTACTTCCAATTAGGGAAAAATAGTGACATAAATTACATATTGGTTGTGTTACACAGTGGAAACACATGTGAAAATAATCTTTGATGGAGTTGTTTGGAGTGATGTTATTGTCTGTGTGTCATAGAGGAGCTAGTGAGAGCGTAATAGTGAAGTCATGTTTCTTAATCTATTCATTGCTACAATGTTGGCTGAAGAAAGCATGAATCTTTTCATTTCCTTGTTGTACAAGTCGTTTGTAACTGTTTGTCACATTGTTTGCAAGCCTTTGTCTTATGAAATTTGTTTTATTTGAGTTACTGCTTGAAGAAAAATAGAAAATATATTGTTGTTGATAAAATAAAATAATGATTTATGTTTGTTAATTCGTTGGCTTAATTAAACTTCAGATTCAAGTGAGCATTGTCTTGTCTAGTAACGTCAGGTTGATGCAGTTGGGTAAAAAACTTTATCTTCAATAGTTTCATTTACAGTTTAATGGAACTTGTGTAAAAGTATTTTAATTTCGATTGTGGAACTTTTCAAGAATAGTGAATCTGAGAAGTTAGAAGGTGTTTCTAAGAACAATTCTTGAAAATATTTTATAGAATTAATATTGAATGAAACAAAAATGATACTTTTTAAAATTAATGGCAGAACTATGAAACCTGCATACCATTTTAAATCAACCAAGAGGAATAAGAACGATGTCAAGGCTCCCATGGTCATATAGAATTTTTCTTGATTGTTTACTCAAGGAGCACCAAGATGGTTGGGGAGTTTTGTGACAATTTAAATATCTATACATATTCGTCAAGCATATGCCAACTCACATTCTTCTTAGAACCAAGTTGAATTCCCATGGCATGGTCGAGAGAATGTGAATTGATTGATTCAAATAAATTAGGGATAGTTTTTTGGTTTTTTATGTTGGAGGTTTAAGAAAAGGATGAATAATTGGTTCCTTTAACTCTGAATTTTGAGACTGAATCAGTCCCTTTCCTATTTTTTGTAGTATTGTAATTTTGCAATTTGATTTTAATTTTGTAGATCTACTTTGGTTCTATTCCATGTTCTAAACTTGTTGACTGACTACTGTTTCGGGAGGTCTGAAGTAAACCTGGTTGCCAATTGAAACAAGGAAGTTAGTTCCCGTTCCAACACTCAGGTATGTCACATATTTTTTCCTTGTTTGTTGTCTATAGGTTTACATAGTAGATGCTTGCAATAGTGTTATGACTTTAAAAACCAATCATTTTATCAAATCATAGTGCAGAATATCCAAATGGAGATAAGAACATTTCCTAACTTCGTAATACGTAGGTTGCAAACATACGTCCATTTTTTAGGTGTGCCATCACTACTGTTTCTTTCATAAAATTAGATGCGTCACATATTCTTAGCAAATTTGCATCTTACATTTTCAAAATGACATATATCACCATATATTGATGCTTCGTAAAGGTAGACTTATGAATTCCAAGTTTCATTTCTTTTGAAGTCGATTCGGTGGCCATGAATCTATGGCTTGACAAACAATATCAACTAAGGAATTTAGCAGTCGATTCGGTGGCCATGAATCTATGGCTTGACAAACAATATTAACTAAGGAATTTAGCAGAATAACTTATACTATTAGCAGATAACTAAATCTCATACCCTAAATTTTTCAATTTTTCATGGATGAGTTAAAATTTATCTTTTAGAAGCCTAAGATTTGGTTCTAATCCAATCCCACTCAAACATAACTCCGTTAAAAATTCACCCCACATTTTGAATACCTTTATGTTACTTTGAATTTATCATGAATACATGTTCGTTCATTCCATATCCTTTGTAGCTAATCTTGGAGTTAAAGGCCACTGTGAATACTCTGTATTTCAGATTTTTTGGAGCATCTCCAAGAAAATTGTTCTAAGTTTCTACATTTCTACCTAAATCTGGTGTAGCAGTAGTGATAGCATCAAGAGTATGGACATCTTTATTCTTTGAGTGCTAAACTGTTCTTTTTAGGTTCCTTTTTTCAAGGAAATAATGTTTATATTCCCGTTTTTGTTACCTGTAGACTGAGTCAAATGATGCTGCTGAGGTTTTTCTTCCCAACGAGAATTGCAATCATTATAAGGTTACCATCAACCACCACAAGTTTTTTATTTCTGAGAACAAACAGAGATGCAACAAGCATGATGATACTGCTATTGTTTTTTGATATATGAATTTTGTTCAGGTTCTTCAAATCATTATCTAATTCTGTTGTATCTCTTTTTAGAACCTGCAAAATGTAATGCCAAAAAGAGTTGTTGTACTGGGAGATATATATTGACTTCTTTATTTGGTTCCTTGTAGGAATGTTTAGAATATACTATGTTTTCCATAGGCGCAAACCATACTAGGATATCATTCTAACACATATTAATATTAAAATTTCATAGGCGCAAACCATATTAGGATATCATTCCCACACTTATTAATATTAAAATTTCAAACTAAATTGTTTAGGGTTAATTTCGAGACAAAGATCCATATGTGGACACTTCACAAAATTCTGACTTATAGTTGGAAGATATACTAATTTTTTTCGTTCTGGGAGAGACGAATTCCTCTTTGAAGCCTAGACAAATTTCTTTTGGGAAAAATGTTTTGCATTCTCTGAAGCCTTCACCAATTTTCATTAAAAAGTTATTCTGCATTCTTTGAAGTGTTTGTTGATTCCTTTTGTTCTGGTGAGGACATATTACTCTCTGAAGCCTTCATTGATTTCTTTTGTGAATACTGTTTTTCATTCTCGGTAGTGTTCGTTGATTCCTTTAGTTGTGGTAAAGGAAGATCAGTCTCTGAATCCTTCACCAATTTCATTTCAGAAGATTGTTTTCCATTCTCTGAAGTGTTGCTTATTTAGTTTAATATGGGAAAGACAGATTACTCTTTGAAGCTTTGGCCAATTTCTATTGGAAATATTTCTATGGGCAATAACAGACATGTTTTGTATGTTATATTTTCTGCCATAATCTTACGTAGCTCTTTAGCAGTGAACTTCACTAACCAATCCTTTTCTCTAACCAAAAATCCAAAGGATTCATGAAAAGCATTAATGTGTAAAACAAAAGTAGTGCCATTACTTGGGTGCTTAGCTTGTGGGATCCTTGCATGTAATTTGGCAAGTGTCGCTATTGAATTCAGCTACTATTTCATTTCCTTTCTTCTTCTGCTAATGAGAACTTACATTCAGCTACTATTTCTTCTTCTTCTTCTACTAAAAGTCTAATAAATAAAATCTCACAAATGTTATGTAGCCACAAGCTATTAATGACCTGGGATTTGATTAAGTCCTTGACAACAATGCCATTTTGTTAACATACGAATCTGCATCAACAAGACGGACACTTCAGCATGATAACTCTAGGCAATGTAACCCTGTCACCATTATATGCCTCTCCATTCTGGCTGGTTCCTTTTGGCCTTAGAGGGTGTCCCTAGGATGTTCGTGTGTTGTTCATTAGTGTATAAAATCTGTGGGTAAATTAGAATTAAACTAACACAATACTCTGCACCCAAAGCACCCAAAATCACTTGAGAACAGAGATTAAACTGTAAATTAAATAGAATAGTTGGGATTGCAGGTACAATGAAAGTACAACTGTCATAAATGAATTCTTACTGTATTATAAATCATCATCAAGTCTCATAATTCTAAATTCCTTGCACTGTTAGTTTTTCTTATACTTTTATAGCTTATTCCCCTAGAACACGAGCAATCTCTAAATTGTTTAATCTAAATTTAATGGAATTCAGGTGAAATTATGTTCGTTTCACCATAGATCATGGATATTTCACCTTTAAGGCTTAGATCTAGGCTTTGCTCCAAAAATATATGTTCTGGACTTTCAATTGAGAAAATCTGGGATAAATCCTAAAAAAATTAATTAACAAGTATTTGATCTTTAGCTTATACCGTTGCAGAAACCCTCATTTCTTAAGTGCTTTCCAGGAAGGATGTAACATTGTAATCTCTATAGTCCCCTTGAATGAATTTGGTCTCTAGTGGACATTAATATAAATTTCAATTTCATTTTTTTATTGCTTCAATGTGTATAAAAATGGAATTTGGTACTCGGAGTTACATATGTTTTTTTTAAATCAAATGGCGACATACTGTCTTAATTTTCAGTCATTCAGGTGAAAAGTTTTTAATATATGCATGCCCTTTTTATGGGGCTTATTATAGGTTTATTCATTTTAAGATTTCTTTTACAAAATTCTCGAGCCTTCTTAGAATACATGAAAGAAACCAATAATGGACGTTTTTGGAATTGTACATTAAATATTTCATATATTTATTGCCAATAATCATTCTTGTTTTATGATATGCATTCAATAGAAAAATACATATAAAATTATAAACATTCATAGTACCGTTTGTTTTATACATGATAATGTCATGGTTTTAGTGATATGAAGAGGAATTTCATGTAACTATATGATATGTGCTGAAGTTTCATATTCCTTTACTATTGATCCCTTATTTATTGATAAATGATATCTAAATCAGCAGTGTTTTCTTTTTTCATATATATATTATAAAAGTATTTAACAAGTTTATATAATATATTCATAAAAACATGATAAGAAGCTAAATTCCTCTTCTTTAAGAGGGTAATCTCATTAAAACATCATATGTTGAAACTTGACCATGCTTGTGGTAGTTATATATCATCTTGCAAGGACAAAAATTATGGAGATGATAGTCTTTTGTATGCTCAAGGTCAGCTATGGATTCAGAAGCACCATATAATGGGCTGTGCTGTTGGGTAAACTATCTTTCACAGATTAAGCTCTCGCATGATTATAAAAAGAAGTAAGAAAAATACGCAGTGGAAAGGAAAATTGGGGTTTTAAAAGCACACACATGTTGTTTTCTCTTTAAGCTCATATATGCAACTCCTTTCTATTATGTTGCGTTGGAATAAAGTAGCTTGTTTACTTCCATTTTGGTTTCCTCTTTCCATGACATGTCTGGAAAGAAAAATTCTCGAATTTGTAGTGAAAGTATTTTGCATCCTTTATAAATTATGTTGGTTATTGTAAGAGTTTGAAATTAATTTGGTTATAATAGGATTCATTTTTTTATATTCTCCTTATACTTGTTTGTCTCCTTATATTAATATTTAATTAGAACTCCAAAGAATGATTTGATGGCCTTTGTGCAGGTTTTTACCGTATGTTGGCTGGATGACAATCCTTATGACTGAAAATCCTTTTAATCAAGGTTTGTTTCTTGGACTTGAGAATATACGGTTTTTTCCTTTTTAAGCAGTTTTCCTTCTTGAAACATTAAGAGCTCTAAGAAGCAAGTGCCCCTGTGCCAATGGCATGATTCTCAAAATCTTCATGTATTGCTTCCAAAGTTTTACATTTTTTACTGTGTAAAAGAATCTTTGAATCCTTCTTTTGCAACAAATAACTACACTCCTTTTTCAGATTAGATAGACTATGAGGTTCAGTTATCTTTGATGAGACTCCCAAAATTACATTGTCTTTAGAGAGTAAAGAATTTCCATTTCTAGGATTCTGAGCTATTACAGAGACATTTCCTGAGGATGAAAGGTTAGTATCATTATTCCCCAAATCTGTCACATGGCTAATCATATTGGTATGAATGGCCAAGGGGGCTTCATCAACTTGATACACATTAATAGCACCCTAATTTATTTTTTTACCATCTGGCATAACTTCCTAATTAGCAGGAGAATATCCCTTACCATGATCATGATTCAACATATCCCTGTTTCCCAAGTGTTTATATGGGATTTCCTTAGCAGGAAAATGTCTTTTTCGATGCTCATGACTCATCATATCCCTGTTTTCCAAGTGTTTAACAATTTTGTGCCCTTCACTGGCAACAACAATACTCAAATGTATAGAAGTCTTATGCCCATTATCAGTATGATCCAACATACAAACATTACTCATAGGTACAACACCTTGCAGCCCATTGCTAGCAGCACCTTGTGTGGCTATACTTCCATTTTTCATCCCATCTCAGTTCCATGTAGAGGGAAGCTTTGACAAAGATCCAATGCTAATAGGTTGCTCACCAACAGAAGATAGAAGCCTCGTATTTTTCTTAGCTTCTACAACTTCCAAAGAATAATTCCTATCTAAAAGTGTTTCCTTTCTAGATACTGAATCCTTTGCTTCTAAAATTGTTGCGTTGTTAGAGTTCAAACAACGTGATCCTTTTAAAATAGAACCTGTTGAAGAAGGAAGAGATTGATTTTCCTTTCCACATACTACATGTGCCAGATTTGCTTTATTATTCTTGGATTCAATTCCCTGATGTTCATGTTTCAATATTGGACTAATTTTTTTCAAAACTACTAGAGTTGCTTCTCCTCGAACCGTTAGAATGGTTACCAACATGACCATTGAAAGGCCAAATGTGGTACCCACACATGAGACTCTAAAAATTGAATTTCTTCCTAAGAGAAAGTGTGTGAGGTCTCGTTGATTTTCATCTCTGACAGAGGCTTGTAGATCAAGCACAATCATAGGGTGTGCTTTTATATGTTTGATTTGTAGGCTTGGTTTGCGTTTGGGTGTATAAAACAAAGTTTGAATAAGGTATTGATTTCTTCCAGTGTCTTAATCCAAGATTATGGAATGTGGATTGTTTGATCTGTTTAGTTTGATTAATTATTTTCATTATAAATGATGTGCATTGCAAGATCTCAATTCTTTAATGGTTGCAGTTTTCTCTTCAATATCTGAGAAAAAAATCAATTTTTTTTAAGAAGCTAAGTTGTCAATATGCAGAATAAAAGGAAACCATTGTTGCAGGAACCTCTCTTCCTGAAAATAAATAAGCATTTAAAGAAAGACTTGGGGCAAGTACCAACAATTTTCAGCAAAATTTCAATGGGTTCCTCGAGGCATTCTTTGATTTGTGTGTTTTTCATCATAACTTTTTTGGCTATTCATTTATTGTTTTGTGTGTTTTTTAGCATTCTTTGATTTGTGTGCTTTTCATCATAACAATTCATTGTTTTTCTACTTTACAAGTGAGATTTTTTTATTGGATTTTGCAGGAGTGAATTTAACAAAGTGGGCCATTGAGTATGAAGAGCCTGTCGATGAAGACTTCAAGCTGCTAAGTATGGGTTAATTAAAGCTGCTGCAAGATCTAAGTATGGCTTAACAGCCAAGTACAAGTGAGATGGTTTAGCCATTGTAATATTCTGAAGTCATCGCTCTACTAAATGATTTTCATGTAAAGTTATCTGGAGATAGTTTTTGAGAAAAATTATATTTATTGTAATAATTGACATTTCATATAATATAATTTGTGTGGTTTAAAACTTATATGGTTATATTTTATATTATTTATAAGTGTTGTAATTAACTAATTAAAGTGACATTGCATAATTCACATGTATATTAGATGATGCTAAATAATGTATGATTCTTTTTTTAATTTAAACATAATATCATATTAAAAATTTATATTTATTAATAATAGACACCATTAAAAATACTAAAATATAATAACCACATAAAACGACTAAAAACGACTAAATTAGTGACCAATAAATGAGATTAATTACCAAAATTCGTATATAAAATGATCAAAAATTGAGAGATACGTGACCAAACAATGAGATGTAAATGACCAAAAGAGAAACCAAAATTAGCATATCAATGACCAAAAAAACGTTTTGGTGGCTAATTTACAGTCTTTTATTACACGACCAAATTTGGTCATATTCTAGTTTGTCATGTGGTCATTAATTTGGTCATAAATGTGGTCATATATTTGGCTATTGATTCAAATATATGACCAAATTAACGACTAAATATATGACCAGCTGACAAGCTATAAATGACCAAAATAAAAATGACTAATTTTGGTCGCGTAATAAAAGACCATAAATTAGCCACCAGTGATCGCCAAACCAAAAGTGGTCATTGATATGCAAATTTTGGTCATTTTTTTGGTGACTAATCTCTCATTTTCCACTAGTGTACCTTATGAAAACTAACACACATTAGTTTTCATTTATCGTGCCATGTTGTTAAAATGAAATCTAACGCCAGCTAGATTTCTATCATGGTGTAATGAGCTAACACACATAAGCTTTCCCTTATCGTGCCATCTTGTTAGAAGGACAGCTAACTCCAGCTATATTTCTATCATGGTGTAATGTATTTGATGACAATGTGGGTGTGTTAGATGAAAAACTACCTTATGAAGACTAACATACATTAGCTTTACTCACCGTGCAATGTTTTAAGAATGGAAGCCAACTCTAGCTAGATTTCCATCATGGTGCATTGTGATTGATAACAATGTGGTTGTGCTAGATAGAAAATACCCTATGAAAGCTTACACACATTAGATTTCACTCACCGTGCAACGATTTAAAGATGAAAGCTAACTCCAGCTAGATTTTCAACACGGTGCAATGTGTTTGATGATAATGTGATTGTGTTAAATGGAAAACTACCTTATGAAAGCTAATACACATTAGCTGTCACTCATCATGCCATGTTGTTAAAAGGAAAGCTAACCCCAGCTAGATTTCCATCATGGTGTAATGAGCTAACAAACAAAATATTTTCCTTATAGTGCCATGTTATTAGAAGGAAAGCTAACTTCAGCTAGATTTCCATCATGATGTAATATATTTGATAAAAATGTGGCTGTGTTAGATAAAAAACTACCTTATGAAAACTAACCGATATTAACTTTATTGACTGTGCAATGTTTTAAGAACGAAAACTAACTCTAGCTAGATTTTCATCATGGTGCATTGTGATTGATGACAATGTGGTTGTGCTAGATGGAAAACTACATTATGAAAGCTAACACACATTAGAATTCACTCACTGTGCAATGATTCAAGGACAAAAGCTAACTCTAGCTAGATTTCCATCACGGTGCTATGCGATCAATGACGATGTGGTTGTGTTGATGGAAAACTACTTTATGAAAGCTAACACACATTATCTTTCACTCATCATGCCATGTTGTTAGAATGAAAGCTAACTCCAGCTAGATTTGCATCATGTTGTAATGTATTTGATGACAATGTAGCTATGCTGGATGAAAAACTACCTTATGAAAGCTAACACACATTAGCTATTACTCACTGCACAACGTTTAAAGAACAAAAGCTAACTCTAGCTAGATTTCGAACATGGTGCATTTTGATTGATGACAATATGGTTGTGCTAAATGAAAAATTACATTATGAAAGCTAACACACATTAGATTTCACTCGCCGTGCAACACTTTAAGGTTTAAAGCTAACTCCAGCTAGATTTCCATGACGGTGCAATGTGACAATGACGTTGTGTTAAATAAAAAACTACCTTATGAAAGATAACACAAATTAACTTTCACTCATCATGCCATGTTGTTAAAAAGAAAGCCAACTCCAGCTAGATTTTCATAATGGTGTAATGAGCTTACACATATAAGCTTTCACTCATAGTGCCATGTTAGAAGAAAAGCTAACTCCAGCGAGATTTCCATCATGGTGTAATGTATTTGATGACAATGTGGCAGTGTTGGATGGAAAGTTACTTTACGAAATCTAACACACATTAGCTTTTTACTCACCGTGAAATGTTTTAAGAATGAAAACTAACTCCAGATAGATTTCCATCATGGTGTATTGTGATTGATGACAATGTGGCTGTGTTAGATAAAAAACTACACTATGAAAGCTTACACACATTATATTTCACTCATTGTGCAACGATTTAAGGATGAAAGCTAACTTCAGGTAAATTTCCAACACTGCACAATGTGATTGATGACAATGTGGTTGTGTTACATGAAAAACTACCTTATGAAATCCAACACACATTAGCTTTCACTCATTGTGCTATGTTGTTAAAAGAAAAGCTAACTCCAGCTAGATTTTCATCATGGTGTAATGAGCTAACACACATAAGCTTTCCCTTATAGTGCTATGTTGTTATAAGGAAAGCTAACACCAGCTAGATTTCCATCATGGTGGAATTTATTTGATGACAATGTCGCTATGTTAGATGAAAAACTACTTTATGAAGGCTAACAGACATTAGATTTACTCACCGTGCAATGTTTTAAGAATGAAAGCTAACTCCAGCTATATTTCCATCATGGTGCATTGTGATTGATGACAATGTGGTTGTGCTAGATGAAAAAATACACAATGAAAACTTACACACATTAAATTTCACTCACCGTGCAATGATTTAAGGATGAAAACTTACTCCAACTAGATTTTCAACACGGTGCAATGTGTTTGATAACAATGTGGTTGTGTTACATGGAAAACTACCTTATGAAATCTAACACACGGTAGCTTTCACTCATCGTGCCATGTTGTTAAAAGGAAAGATAACTCCAACTAGATTTCCATCATGGTGTAATGACCTAACACACATAAGTTTTCCGTTATAGTGCCATGTTGTTAGAAGAAAAGCTAACTCCAGCTAGATTTTCATCATGGTGCAATGTGTTTGATAACAATATGGCTGTGTTAGACGGAAAACTACTTTATGAAAGCTAATAGACATTAGTTTTACTAACCGTGCAATGTTTTAAGAATGAAAGCTATCTCTAGCTAGATTTCCATCATGGTGTATTGTGATTGATGATAATGTGGTTGTGTTAGATGGAAAACTACACTATGAAAGCTTAGACATATTAGATTTCACTCATCGTGCAACGATTTAAGGATGAAATCTAACTTCAGCCATATTTTCAACATGGCGCAATGTGATTGATGACAATGTGGTTGTGTTACATGGAAAACTACTTTATGAAAACTAACACACATTCATTTTCACTCATTGTGCCATGTTGTTAAAAGGAAAGCTAACTCCAACTAGATTTTCATCATGGTGTAATGAGCTAACATACATAAGCTTTCCCTTATAGTGCCATGTTGTTAGAAATAAAGCTAACTTCAACTAGATTTCCATCATGGTGTAATGTATTTGATGACAATGTGGCTGTGTTTGATGGAAAACTACCTTATGAAAGCTAACATACATTAACTTTACTCATCGTGCAATGTTTTAAGAACGAAAGCTAACTCCAACTAGCTTTCCATCATGGTGCATTGTGGTTGATAACAATG
The DNA here is from genome assembly GCA_001517045.1 of Pseudotsuga menziesii. Classification (NCBI taxonomy): domain Eukaryota; kingdom Viridiplantae; phylum Streptophyta; class Pinopsida; order Pinales; family Pinaceae; genus Pseudotsuga; species Pseudotsuga menziesii. Next base: position 40,437 of record LPNX010403960.1, read on the forward strand.
TGGTTGTGCTAGATGGACAACCACACTATGAAAGCTTACACACATTAGATTTTACTCATAGTGCAATGAATTAAGTATAAAAACTAACTCCAACTAGATTTCCAACATGGTGCAATGTGATTGATGACAATGTGGTTATGTTCCATGGAAAACTACCTTATGAAATATTACACACATTAACTTTCACTCATCGTGCCATGTTGTTGAAAAGAAAGCTAACTCCAGCTAGATTTTCATCATGGTTTAATGAGGTAACACATATAAGCTTTCCCTTATAGTGCCATGTTGTTAGAAGGAAATCTAACTCCAGCAAGATTTTTATCATGGTGTAATGTATTTGATAACAATATGACCGTTTTAGATGAAAAACTACCTTATGAAAGTTAACATACATTAGCTTTACTCACTGTGCAATGTTTTAAGAATGAAAGCTAACTCTAGCTAGATTTTCATCATGGTGCATTGTGATTGATGACAATGTGTTTGTGCTAGATGGAAAACTACATTATGAAAGCTAACACACATTATATTTCACTCACTGTGCAATGATTTAAGGATGAAAGCTAACTCCAGTTATATTTCCATCACAGAGCAATGTGATCGATGACAATGTGGTTTTGCTAAATGGAAAACTACATTATGAAAGATAACATACATTAGATTTCACTCACCGTACAATGATCTAAGGTCGAAATCTAACTCCAACTAGATTTCTCTCACGGTGCAATGTGACAATGTGATTGTGTTAGATAGAAAACTAATTCGAGCTAGATTTTTATCATGGTGTAATGAGCTAACACACATGAGCTTTCACTCTTCATGCCATGTTGTTAAGAAGAAAACTAACTCCAACTAGATTTCCATCATGGTGTAATGTATTTGATGACAATTTGGTTGTGTTAGATAGAAAATTATCTTATGAAATCTAACTCCAACTACATTTCCATCATGGTGCATTGTGATTGACGACAACGTGGTTGTGTTAGATAGAAACTATATTATGAAAGGTAACACATTTAATTTCACCCATCGTGCAATGATTTAAGGAATAAAGCTAACTTCAACTAGATTTTCATCATGGTGTTATGTATTTGATGACAATATGATTCTTTTAAATAGAAAACTACCTTATGAATTCTAACACACATTAACTTTCACTCACCGTGCAATGTTTTAAAAACAAAAGCTAACTTGAGCTATATTTCCATTTTGGTGTAATGAGCTAACACACATTTTCTTTCACTCATCGTACAATGCTTTAAGAACGACAACTAACACGTTGTTAAAAGTTAAGTTAATTATAGCTAGATTTCCATCATCTTGTTATGTATTTGATAACAATGTGTTTGTTTTACATAGAAAACTACCTTATGAAAACTAACACACATTAACTTTCACTCAACATGCAATGTTTTAAGAACAACAGTTAACTCCAGCTAACTTTCCATCATGGTGCAATGAACTAACACACATTAGCTTTCACTCATCATGACATGTTGTTAGAAGGAAAGCTAATTCCAGCTAAATTTTCATCATGGTATAATGTAGGACAATGTGGCTGTGTTAGATGGAAAACTAATTTATGACAGTTAACAAATTAGCTTTTACTCACCGTGCAATGTCTTAAGAATGAAAGGTAACTCCAAATATATTTCCATCATGGTGAATTGTGATTGATGACAATGTGGTTGTGCTAGATGGAAAACTACATTATGAAAGCCAACACACATTAGATTTCACTCACCGTGCAACGATTTAAGGATGAAAGCTAACTCCAAGTAGATCTCCATTGCGGTGCAATGTGATTGATGAAAATGTGGTTGTGGTAGATGAAAAACTACCTTATGAAATCTGACACACATTAACTTGATCTCATCATGCCATGTTGTTAAAAGTAAAACTAACTCCAGCTAAATTTCCATCACGGTGTGATATATTTGATGACAATGTGGTTATTTTATATAGAAAGCTACCTTATGAAAACTAACACACATCACTTTTCACTCACAGTGCAATGTTTTAAGAACAAAATCCAACTCAAGCTAGATTTCCATCATGGTGCAATGTGATTGATGACAATGTGGTTATGTCAGATGAAAAACTACCTCATGAAAAAGTAACACACTTTAACTTTCACTAACTGTGCAATGTTTTAAAAACGAAAACTAACTCCATCTAGATTTCCATCATGGTGCAATGTAATTGATGACAATGTAGTTGTGTTAGATGGAAACTTTCCTTATGAAAGCTATAGGAGGTTAGGTTTCACTCACCATGCCATGTTGTTAGAAGGAAGCTAACTCCACTATATTTTCATTATGGTGTAATGTATTTGATGACAATGTGGGTGTGTTAGATGACAAACTACCTTATGAAAACTAACATAGATTAGCTTTTAGTCACCATGCAATGTTTTATGAATGGAAACTAACACCAACTAGATTTTCATCATGGTGTAATGTGATTGATAACAATGTGGTTCTGTTAGATGGAAAACTACAGTATGAAAACTAACACACATTAACTTTCATTTATCGTGCAACGTTTTAAGAACAGAAGCTAACTCTAGCTAGATTTCCATTACATTCATAAACATACATCAATAATATAAATGCTATGTCCAAAGTCAAATAGGAATTTGGTGGTTTTATCTAAGTTGATATCTGTCATTCTCTAATGCTTCTTGGAACTCTTATTGTTATCTCTTCATATATATTTTATGTAATTTATATGTAAATTCCCTTTTGCTAGTGCGCACAAGATGTAGGGAAACAATGTTTCGTGGCATACAAAAGGGATACCCTATTGTTTTGAATTATTGCAACTATATTACCTTTTTTGAACATACACTTCATATGGTTTAACTTTAATTACAAACTACAATTCAAATGTCTTACAGAAATTGGGAGGAGTTACAATGGAAAAAATAATTTTGATAAGAGGGACTATGTTAACCTCCTAATTAATGGTCAAGTTATTGGACTAGGAAGGGTTGAATCTACAGATACTACAACTCATTATGGTGGAGAAAGGCTTAATGTAGGATATGTTATGGTTTTGATAATTGATGTTATTGAACCACATTTGATTGTGGAATATATTGATGAAGGGGACTTACATCCATGGAAGATCATAGATTTGAGGCATAACAAAGGTAAATCAAAATCTTGAAGCACATGTTAAGTGTTTTTGATAGTACATTGCTTATTATTTTTGAGCAAATACTAAGTTTGTCTAATTTGTTGTATATTTGGAAATGTCTATTCTGCATTTGCTATTGGAGACAAGGTATATCTTTTGCAATGTGGAGTGACGGTGGGTGAAGGCTCCATATTCAATACACAAATATTGGTCATAAGGTGCATGGAAGTATGGTAAATAAAGGTTCCATATTGGTTAACATTGAGAAGGTGTTAAAATATGATGCTCTTTTGCCACATCCAACAGGATTTGAAAATACACTAGGGGTCCATTGGGATCTTATGAGATTTTTCCAGAATCAGATTTGGAACCTCATTGTCATGATCATCAAGTAAATGCTCCCCAAGATAGGCTTACATTCACATGCAAAAAGTTTTCTCTTACACATGAATGCACGGGAACAAGCATGTGCATTGTCAAAGGGATCATAGTTAATGTCTGTGAGGATGACATGGTTGAGGGTGAAAGGTTAGGTGAAAAGGAATTCAGTGTTTTTGTAGAAGACATAGAAAGAAATTGTGAAAGATGTAGGATTGGAGATAAGTCTTTACATTGTTTGGTTAGATGGTCAATAAATGAGTTGGTGGACAATGAAGGTGAGATTACAAGGGTGAATGAAAATTTCAAGGAGGTGCCCAATGAAATGGTGGTATGTGATCTTATAGAGGACACAAGTCCCTTAAACACATGGGATGGTGATATTTATAATGAAAAAGATCCAGCCTCAATTGCTATGCACATAACGAGGCCATATAAAAGAATTAAACAAGTTGTGGCTACAAAAAAAGTTGGAAACTTTCAAATACAGAGAGATGAAGAGAAAGAAACTGAATTTTGGCAGCAGATGAATGTTGCAAACAAGATTGTCTTCAACATGTGGATAGGAAAGCCATTGCAGCTGTTAGAAGGGGTATCAAACTCTTAAAAAAATGACATTAGGGAATTTGCCTTGAATTCACTCCTTTCCAACACAATCATGTCAAAGAGCCATGGCCATGGCCTACCTCCTACTGTTAGGAAAGTAAAGGACATGAGGTTTAATGGAGATATTATTTGTAAGAAAGCATGGTACAAGATACATAATATTCCTCAAAGCACCTTCTATACTTACCAACATAACTTCCAATAAGGACCTGCTAAAGGAATTCATGGTAACACCAACAAATGCAAACGACGTGCACATACTGTGGAAACCATAGAAATATTGCACAAAATTGTCATGGATAATTCAAATTTTTCACTGAACCAAACACAACAAGTTGAATAAGATGGAATGTCTGCTCCTTTAATACTGCTGCCATCAACGTACACCCAAAGTTCTTTGTTAAAATAGATCAATGAGGCTCTTCAAGAGCTCAATTTTCCATCAATATCACACCAAACAATGAGCAAGATTTGGAATACTCACTTTCCATATATGGCATTCTCAAAGAACACTAACTTCAGTAAATGTAGTGAATGTATCGTGTTGAAAGCACAGATGAAGACAATGACTGCAAAAGAGCTGGAAGAAAAGGCATGAGCTAGACTGAAGAAACATAATAAGATTGTTATGTGTGGAATATATTGCTACTATGACCATAGAATTATGTTAGAGCGGTATCCAAAGGAATACTTGAGCATTATCCATGATAAAATGGACAAAACAAAGACTTCAATCCCAAGATTACATGTCAAATCAAAATCTGTTGTAGGAACAAACTTGGGTTTGTCGTTTTCAGGTGTGCTAAAACATGGGCATAACACATGAGGTTTTGGTCATTTATCCCTACCATTTGTACACATGGGATCACAATTTACTAGTACATCTCTTGCAAAGTGATTGGGGACCTTGAAGACCCACACCTTGATATGTATGGTGATTTGCTTGATGCGAGTGGAAGTTCAAGAAACCCACTTTCAAATGCATTACTTCTAAACTCTATTTACTCAAAATGTAGAGTGTACAAGGATGCTTTCCTATCTTTAAATGGAAGCTCAAAAAAACAAAATCTTGATTTTAAACCTCTTCCTCCACATTTATTGTTACAATTGGACAATGTATCTAGTGATAATAAGAATCGTTATGTTTTCATGTTTCTATCACTATTAACTGCACTTGGTGTCTTCATCACTATTGAGGTTGGGTTCTTGCTTATGGGGCACACCCATGAAGACATAGATGGAACCTACGGAAGAATGTCTTCCAACTTGAAAAGCACAGATATATATTTTTTATCTAAGATGATGTATACATATTGCACAATAGAAGAAAAACAGGTGTTTCCACCTAAACTTATTGGCAAAGTGTATGACTTCAAAAGTTTTCTTAATGGGTACATCAAGGAGGGGAAAAATGCACTAGTTGGACATCTTAATGTCCAGTACTTCCAATTTATTGTATTGAATGATGTTCCAGTTATGAGGTATAAAGAATCCATTAGAGACATTAAGTGGTCAGAACCACAGTGAGTTTTTGAATATAGATGATGAAGGTCGACCTATATTGCCCACATGGAAGCCATCTTTCTTACGTCCCAAAGACAATGATGTTTATTTAAAAGAACTAAAGGAAGGAATAACATCATACATAAAAATGTGGAAAGAGACTATTGGCAATGAGAATTCACCAATTGTTACAGAGGAATGGAATAAAAAAATATATTATTGAAAAAGAGTTCTTGATGCATTAGATGGAATCTATAATGACCATACACCCTAAGATGAAAGTGATTCTTCTTCTGATGATTTTTGGCCCAAGACGAGGAAAAATGTTAACGTTGATGGTAATGCACTCCATGCAATATCAAGTATTATGGATGTGGATTTCGATAATGTGACAGATGAATCGGTATATGTTGGACCCAAGTGCAACAAGCCAAAGCCAACATTCAATCCTAGAACCGATGTAGAGAAAAGGAAGCTTTTTCTTGTTAGATCAGGTAATGAGGATGAAGGAGAAATGATTTGGATGGAAAAATCCACCTCAGATATCTTCCAAGATGATGACAACAAGACCCTTCATGTAAAGATTGATTGGTGGCAACCTAGTTTAGGGAAATACAAGGGAAATATTTTATAACAATATTGGGTACCAAATCTTGATGACACAGAACTTTGATCTATCCCAATTAATACCATAGTTTGGGCATGGATGCCAAAGAAATAAGATTGCAGGAAGACGAAGATAAATAAATGTGGTGTACAAGTTGTACTTGATCTGCTTGAGTGGATATAAGGAGATTAGGTGGGCATGATTCATGAATGTAAATTTTCTTTTTGAATGAATTTTAGTATACATGAAGAAAAAATTTTCAATGTTTATAGTATAATAAATACTCTTCAAGCTACCTTTTGAGGAATTTTATATTATTTATTGCATATATGAAAATTTCACTTCAAGTTTAATGTTAATTCATGTGATGATACTTTATGCGAACTAGCTAACACCATTCAAATTTTAACTTTTCAATTTGTCTTTTAGATCAACACAACATGCCACTATATCAAATGTGCATACTTATATTCATTAATGCATGTACAAAACCCTTACCTTATTTATTATTAGCTTTTGCTCACTCTCTTCAATACCACTTTGAGCTTTTCATTTCGTTCCCCTGATGATTGGTGGAGTGTCCACTCGAAACGTAGGGATGTTTCAATACACAATTTAATTCCATAAAATCTCTTTGTCATTATGATTAACTGTGGAAATCTTCATCCTCAAGCTGTACTTGATCTGCTTGAGAAAATATAAAGAGATTAGGTGGAGATGATTAATGAATGTAATTTTGCTTTTTGAATTACTAATTAATATACATGAAGAAAAATATGTCAATGTTTTTAGTATATCAAATTTTCTCTTTAAGCTACCTTTTGAGGAATTTTATATTATTTGCTACATATATGAAAATTTTGGTTCAACTTCATGTTAATTCATGTGATGATACTTTATGCGAATGAACCTAAAAACATCTTATAGACTTGTTTTGTGAGTAAATGTAAAGAACTTGCAATAAGGTTTGAAGTGAGTTTTCCCTATTATTCGTTATTATAGTTGATATAAATTTAATTGTACTACTATGTTGCATTCGCCTTCATAACTATATTTTCTCATGTAGACTTTAAAGTGGTGCCAACTTTGTACTAGTATATTAACTTATACTCAATAAATACAGTACTAACATTTTGAGTGTGCAGGTTTTATCAGTTTGTCATCATTGTGATTGATTTTCTTGATTAAACTGTGTGAATGTTTTTCAGACCAATGTTTTGAGTGGACACTCCACCCATGCTTGTTACGGGAACCATGAAAAACACATTGTGGACTGAAAAGATTTCACATAACTTAATCCAGAAAATCAATCATTAAGTAGTAGCATCATGTTAGCTTTAATTCATGTTAGACATTATCATCAAATACATTGCATTATAAAGACAATTTAATCCATGTGAGATTTAATGTTGATCATAATGCACTGCATGGAATATAAGTATTATGGATGGAGATTTTGATAATGTGACAGATGAACGGGTATATGTTGGACCCAAGTGCAACAAGCTAAAGCCAAGATTCAATCCTATGATTGAATTTGAGAAAGGAAATATGTTGCTAGTTAGATCATGAGCTGATGATGAAGGAGAGATGATTTGGATGACAAAAACCACCTCATATATCTTCTAGAATGATTAAAGTGAGACTCTTCATGTAAAGGTTGATTGATGGAAGCCTAGTTCAGGGAAATACAAGGGAAAATTTTAGAACAATATTGGGTACCAAACCTTTACATTAAATAGTTTTTAAATGGGCCATTCTAAAATTGTGCCAACCTTCTACTAGTATAGGAACTCAACACCAACAATGTACTAGTTACTATATCAAATTATAATTCAATTTCTTAATCATAGTAATATATACAATATTGATGTCATTACATAAACTTAATCAACTTACCATTTAATACAAACTATAGATAATATTAATAGAAATTATGTAAGGAATCAAAGTCTAAGAATTTCATCATTTTGAAAGAATCAAAGTCTAAGACTGTCATCATTTTGATCTGTCACAGAGGATTAGAAATGTGTAATCTAGGTGTTAACACAGTCCCTCTTCCCTCATGTTGTAAAGGGTGCTAGCTCAATGGAAGAGCACCTGCATTATAAGTAGGACGATGGTGGTTCGATTCCTCCGTGCCCTAACATAAATTAATAGATGATATACAATCTTAAATATTGTAAGATATCTATATTTTCATTATAAATATGCTCT
>LPNX010403960.1:50827-61231 GCA_001517045.1 Pseudotsuga menziesii
GTTCAGATTGCAGAGAGAGAGTTCATGCATTGGTTGCTGGCACATTAAGCTCACCCAGTTTTATCATTGATTCTGGAGCTTCAAGACACATGGTTTCAACTAAGGAGGCCTTCTCCTCACTGGACAAGTCGAAAGGACCATCTATTGTACTGGGAGATGACTCTCTCACTGAAAGTATGGGAAAAGGAAGGATAGATCTTGATCATGGTCAGTTCAACAATGTGCTATATGTCCCTGGTCTCACCTCCAACCTCCTGTCATTGTACCAGATGACCCACACTGGGTCTCCTAAGAAGGTCATATTCTCCCCGGATGAAGTTGAGATCACAGAGATTTCAACTGGTAGAGTCATTGCAAAAGGAGTTGCGAATCATGCTCAAAAGGTATACATGTTCTCACACTTCCTACCTTACTCAAACCCCTCTGCTCTTCTCATTCATGCTAATGAAGCCAGCAAGTTGTGGCATGAAATATTTGGCCATCTAAATTACAAGTATCTGTCTGATCTTAGTGAGAAAGAAATGGTCATAGGGCTGCCCAAGATAAAATTTTCCAAAGGAGTCTGCCAAGGTTGTATCCTAGGAAAACACCCAGAGCACAAATTTGAGAAAGTTAGTCATGAGAGAACCTATGCACCCCTCGAGCTGATTCACAGTGATGTTGCTATCCCATTCCCTCATATGTCCATGAGTCAGGCCAAATATGCATTGACCTTTATTGATGATTTTTCCAGGTATTGTTGGGTTCACTTCATGAAACACAAGTCTGAAGTTTTTGGCATATTCAAAGTCTTTAAGGCTTTGGTTGAAAAACAGTGTGGAAGGAAACTCAAGGTCCTCAGATCTGACAATGGTGGTGAGTATGTCAAGTCTGAGTTTATTAACTATTGTGCAGATGCAGGTATTCAGATGCAGCATTCTATCCCTTACACACCACAGCAAAATGGTGTTGCTGAGAGGAAGAACAGATCACTGAAGGAGATGGCAACATGCATGATGGAGGCCAAAACTTTGCCACCAAAGTACTGGGACGAAGCTATCAACTATGCAGCCTATATCCAGAATAGGGTGCCTCACAAACATCTTGATGGCATGACTCCTTTCGAAGCATGGAGTGGGCACAAGCCAGATGTGACCCATTTTAGGATTTTTGGCTCAAAGGCTTGGGCTAGGATTCCAATAGAGAAGAGGAAGGATTTGCAGCCCCAAAGCCAAGAGTGTATTTTTGTTGGATACTCTGAAGATTCAAAAGGGTACAAGTTGATAAATTTGAGCACAAACAAATCCTTCATTGAAAGGTGTGTTCAGTTTGAACAACAACCCCTTGCAGAAGTGGAAGTTGGTGAAGCCTCTTCACCACCTGAACCTCAAGAAGTAAGTAAAGAGTTTGTTGAACATGCTGATTCTGATTTGTCTGATGGAGATGAGTTTATTGCAGACCCAAACAGCCCCACAAGGCCTAAATGGGCATCCAAGACACTACATGCAGCAGGAGAGCTAGCTGGGGATCCCAATGACCCAAGGAGGACTAGATCTCAATTTGAGAGTGGTCTGTGCATGAAGGATCCTATGTTTGCTGAAAAATGATATTTGATGGTGGAGTTTGATCCTAAAACATATGAAGAAGCAGTAGGAGATCCAAGATGGCAAGCTTCCATGAAGGAGAAGTTCAGCTCACTCCAAAAGAGCAACACATGGGAGCTAGTGGATCTTCCTCCAGGAAGAAAGTTAGTCCAGTGTAAGTGGGTCTATAAGACCAAGTTTGCTGCTGATGGTTCACCACTAAAGTAAAAGGATATATTGGTAGCTAAAGGCTACTCACAGGTTCATGGCATCGATTACAATGAGACCTTTGCCCCAGTGGCAAAAATGGACTCCATCAGGCTAGCTCTAACCATTGCAGCCTCAAGGCAATGGGAGGTACATCACATGGATGTAAAATGTGCCTTCCTAAATGGAGATATCATTGAAGAGATATATATGTAGAAGCCTCAAGATTTTTATACAAACCCTTCTCTTCTGTGCAGGTTGAGAAAGTCATTGTATGGGCTAAAGCAAGTATGGGCTAAAGCAAGCCCCCAGGGCTTGGTATGCCAAGATAGATAGCTTCTTGCTATCTCTGAATTTTGTTCAGTGCAAATCAGATCCAAATGTCTATTTGGAGTCTGTTAATGGTTCATTAATGGTCATTGTGTTATATGTTGATGACCTCATCATTACAGGAAGCTCACAGGCTGAGATTGCTTCCTTAAAAGGAGCTATGAACCAAGCCTTCTCCATGATAGATTTGGGGCACTTAAGTCAATTTCTGGGGCTTGAGATTGCTCAAACCAAATCTGGAATAAAGGTGCACCAGTCCAAGTATGCCTTGGATTTGCTGATCAAATTTAGAATGCAAGACTGCAAAGCAAGCAAAACTCCTTTCCTTTTAGGAGTGAAGCTGGAGGAAGATGATTCTCCACCGATGGTAAACAATACACTGTATAGGAAATTGATTGGATGTTTATTGTATTTGACACATACTCGAACTGGTCTTTGTTATGCAGTAAGTGTGGCTTCTAGATACATGGATCAGCCTCATGAGATCCATTGGAAAGCAGCCAAAAGGATCCTTAACTTTTTTCAAGGAACAAGGACACATGGGATCTTCTATAAAGCAAAATCTGATCTTGATTTGATTGGATTTACTGACAGTGATTGGGTAGGTGATAGCACAGATAGAAATTCCACTTTAGGGTATGTGTTCATGCTTGCATAAGGGCCAATCAGCTGGTCAAGCAAGAAACAGAGTGCCATTGTACTCTCATCTACAGAAGCTGAGTACATAGGAGTTGTTAATGCAGCAACTCAGTGTTTATGGTTGCAGGGTTTACTTGGAGAGTGTGGTTTCGAACCTAAGTAATCAACTACCATCTACTGTGATAACTAGAGTACCATTCGAATCTGCAAAGATCCAGTTCAGAAGCAGAGAACCAGACACATTGAGATTCACATGCACTACATCAGAGAGCTTGTGCATGATGGCACCATTCACCTACTCTTCTGTTCATCTTCAGAACAAGTAGCTGATATCTTCACCAAAGCATTTTGTGAGAAGACCTTCAGCAATATCAAATCATTGCTGGGGATTTCTGATCATGTTGTAAAGGCATGAGTGGAGACAAGATTCTACAATTTTGTTTTACAGTCCATGTTTAAGGGAGGATTTTCCCAAGTTGGTTTTGCCTCTTTCCTTGTTTTATTTGGACATGCAGTATGTAAAGGGTGACTAAGCCTTGTTGCTAGACCCTATATTTTTTATTTATTACTCATAAAGTCAGGCTTAAGGGGGGGTGTTAGAATAATCAACCCATAGTTTAGCCACTTAGACATTAATTCATTTATTTTTGTCTTATTTGCCTAGTTCATGTGTCCCACCTTGTGCAAGTTGCTAATTTCCTATCCATAGAGGTCAAACTTGCCATATCTGACTCATGTAGCGCTTGGGAAAGCCTTAGGAATCAAATCTGCTTTATTCCTTGCCTCCTAGGTGCCTATCTGCTTTTTCTGCTTTATTGCCTACTTTTTCAGTGTTTTAAGGCACATCGGAAAGCTAGACTAGGTGAGGTGAACTTGTTTTTTGTCCTACACATCCTCCTCTCTTTTCTCCATGCAAAAGCATGTATGAGCTGCCATTCCACCACTCTTTAGCTTGCCTATGCATTTTTGCCAATTCGTGAGCTCCATGACAGATTTGGGATCCAGCTTTTACACCTATGGGGGATTTGCTTATTTTTGGTAAGCCTGCTTTATGCTAGATTTGGATGCTTCCGCATGCATTCGATTTCTTCATGTATTCTATTTATTCATCAACCTATGATATTACAGGGTTGGCTATTGTACACTCAGTTAATATAATTTTGTGTTACAACTCCATATTCAGTCTCTCTTGTTAGCAATTTTGCATGATCAATTGATAATTGTTGTGGGTAAAATTAATCTATTGCTGGCCTGAATTTCTACAAAAGGAAAGCGATATTTGTCCTCAAATCTCATGGACTTATGGATTTGGAAAATCCTTTCCTCCCATGAAACTTTGGGAATTTTCTATCATCCTATTTTACTATGAAGCTCATGGGAGTTTGTTCCAATCTTGGATATATTAATCTTCTTCTTTAAACTTGTTAAGATAGAGAGGTATGTTTGATCTCCCATATTAGGATTAAAGACTTCCTGGTAAAACCTTAACTTTATTTTACCCTTAAAATATTTTTTGTCCCACATTCTTGTTTTGAACTTATATGTGATAGTTTTATTGAGGTTGTTGATATCTTGTAAAGTTGTGTTTTCATCAATATCCCAATGATTCAACCAAGCCATGGAGTCTTTTTACCACCCTCTCTTGAGTTGAAGATGACCTTGACTATAATTTAAAGCAATTTTAGGGAGTCTTTGGCCTTACATGTTATTTATCTTATTCTTGTATATCGAGTATCTATCCATAGCGATGTTTTCAATGGGGGGGGGACCCACTTCTATAAGGATAATAGGATAGGGTGTATTTCTGTTAATTTTGAGGTTATGTACATGATAAAATGTTTTTGAATTTTCACGATATTTCTACAGGACTCTAGAGAGAAGCTAGAAACCTAAATTTCACAATCATACAATATGGGAGTGATAAGAGTTTAAAAAAAATCTTCCTTTTATCCCACATCACTAGATTTATTGATTTGTAATTGTTTTCTAGGCCAAAATAAGCTTTCCAACCTTTGTCAATCCTTTTTTCAATACTATAGTTCTAGTTGAGCTTGTGAGGATATCAATTCCAAGATATTTGTAATAGTGAACTTCCTCCAATTTGTTAATGTCATAAACAAAATTAGCACATGTGTCTTTCTTTGAATTGATAATCATAACATTAGTTTTGTCAGTGTTAACAAACATATCCATGTTAGAGAAAAAATCCTTTAGAATCCTTAATTGATTATTAAGGTCAGAGGGGGTCCTTTCGAAAATAAAAATATCATCGGCATAAAGAAGGAGGATTATGACTCTTCCAACTAAGGTCATTCATTCGCAACCTACTTGTTCTAAAATATTTTCTAGCTTATCGATGTAAATTCCAAAACTATTGAGGGTTTACACTCAAGACTCAACCAAATTGAAGGAGAACTACACAAAAGCAAAATCGAATTATCAGAGACTATCAAAAAAGAAGTCAACGAAGCAGTATCTTGGGAGATGGAAGGTGTAAAAAGAAACATCACAGTATTGTTCAAATCCAGGTTAAGCAAAATCAAGCATCATTTGGAAAACACAATTACTACATTAGTGTGCAATATGTCAAAGGAAGACCAACCATCCTCAAATTCAAGGCATCATAAGACAATTCCTTCCAAAAGAGGAAGTCCACAAGAAGAATTCGATCATGATCTCTCTCCAAATCATGAGAAGTCACTTTCTCCTCCAAAAAGGAATGGATATCAAATGAAACCCAAGTTAGAATTGCCAAAATTCAATGGAGACACAAAACAGAGCGTGGCGTGGATCAACAAGGCAAAATAATTTTTTTCCATACACAATATCACAGCTGACGAGGAAATGATAAAATATGCCTCTATGCAACTAGAGGAACGTGCTTACAACTGGTACATGTGGTGGAAGGTTACAACATAGGAAACCAAGTGCAAGTGGAGAACATTCAAAAACGATTTCTTTAATAGGTTTGAAGACTTAAAAGAAAAAGACTTCTTTGCAAAACTTACCACACTGTAACAAAAAGGCGATGTCGATGAATACACCAACGAATGGGAAGCCCTGGCGACATGTGTGCCAGAACTCACAGACAGTCAACACCTCTAGACTTATGTGTACGGACTAAAACCCTATATAAGAGATGAACTAGAGTTACTAAATGTATCAACCTTGGACAAGGCAAGACACAAGGCAAAAATCATTGAAGAAAAATTAAAAAAGGCATGGAACAAAAACCATGACAAAGATAGAAGGTCTATTCCAAATACCAAAACTGACACCAAATACCAGTGACCACATCTAAGGAATGACAACAAAACCACCTTAGAAGCCCAACGGATGAAAGAAGGAAAGTGTAAGTATTGAGGAGAGAAGTGAGACCCAAGACACATATGTTTAAAAAAAGAGACCACCAAGAACTTATATCAATGTGAAGCAGAAGAAGAAGACAAGTCAGATAGCAATGAATCTAACATAGAAGAAACTCGTGACATTGAAAATCCCTTGTCAGATTCAGAAGATAAAGAAACTCCCAAAATATCAATTGTAGCCATAACAGGAATACGCCAACCACAAACATTAAAATTAAAAGGGCATATAAAAAATAACAATGTTGTAGTCCTATTTGACACAAGAAGCACCTGTAATTTCATTGACGTAAGTGTTGCAAAGAGGTTTAACCTTTTCATATATCCAGTACCCAACATGAAAGTAATGGTAGTAGATGGAAAGAAGATTGAAAAAGTAGGGAAATGCCAAGGCTACAAATACAAGACTATAACCTTGAGTCATAATTTTATGCAATGCCCTTAGGAGGAGTTGATGCAGTATTAGGAATTCAATGGTTGCAAACACTAGGTGCCTACTCAGCGAACCACCAAGAACACTTTATAAATTTTAAATGGAAAGGATAAAGATACAAATTATATGGTTTCCAACCCCCTCGCATGCAAATCGTGTCATCCCACAAAACGAAGAAGTTGATTCGAAAAGGAGCACCAACATATGTCGTACAATTCCAGGAGATGGAATTATTAACTTCAGAAGTAGTTAAACCAGAGCATCTAGAGATTAAAGGATTAATCCAAAAATACAAAAAGTATTCGAAGAACTCCCCATGGAGTTACCACCAGAAAGGAAGATCAAGCATGTCATCGAAATCAAGTCAGGATCTAGCCCTGTTAATGTTAAACCCTATAGGTATCCACACCACCATAAGACGGAGATTGAAAGATTAATCCATGATTTATTGAAATGTGGAGTGATTACAGAAAGTCGAAGTCCTTATGCTGCACCAGTGGTACTGGTACAAAAGAAGGATGGATCATTTAGGCTATGCATCGATTACAGAGGACTAAACAAAATAACTATTAAAGACAAAATTCCCCATTCCATTTATTGATGAAATGTTGGATGAAATGCATGGCGCAAGGTATATTTCAAAATTAGACTTAAGGTCAGGATATTACCAAATAATAGTAAGGCTAGAAGATGTGGTGAAGATAGCTTTCCAAACCCATGAGGGACATTATGAATTTAAGGTAATTCCTTTTGGGCTAACTAATGCCCCAACGACATTTCAAGCAACCATGAATAACCTATTCCATTCATTCCTAAGGAAGTTTGTATTATTGTTTTTCGATGACATCCTTATATACAGTAAGAAATGGAAGGATCATCTCACACACCTTGAATAGGTGCTCTCTATTTTAAAAGAAAATCAATTCTACTCTAAGATGTCCAAATGCACATTCGGTAAAGAAGAAGTGAGCTATATTGGACACGTAATATCTAAAGAAGGAGTCAAGGTTGATCCAGAAAAAATCAAATCCATCACAGAATGACCCAACCCAACTAACATCTCCAAGATAAGAGGATTCCATGGGCTAATGAGATACTACAGAAGATTCATTAGGAATTATGCGCACATAACCGCACCCTTATCCAACCTTCTAAAAAAGAATGCATTCGATTGGAATGAAGAAGTGGACAAATGTTTTGAAGCCTTAAAAGGAATTATGTCCTCCACACATGTATTAGCTACCCCAAACTTCTCCAAACCATTTGTGATAGAATGTGACGCTTCGGGTTATGGGTTGGGAGCAGTACTAATGCAAGATGAACACTCGATAGCTTTTGAGAGCAGGAAATTAAACAAGCGAGAACAATTGAAGTCTACATATGATAAAGAAATGCTGGCAATTATGCAAGCATTGGTAAAGTGGAGACAATACCTCTTAGGGAGAAAATTCATGATCCACAAAGACCATAATAGTCTTCAATACCTACTTCAATAGAAAACGTTGTCCATAGAACAACAGAAGTGGATAGAAAAAATCGCTGCTTTCGACATGGAAATAATACACAAAAAAGGGAAGGAAAATGTAGTCGCAGATGCACTCTCCTGAAAAGATGAAGATATTACCTCTTACTCCATCTCAGTCGCAATTCTAGAATGGATGAATGAAATACGAAGTGAATACGCCAAGGACCCAGAAACAAGCACTATAATTAACAACTCCAACTGTGACCCCAAGTTTGAATGGAAAAACGATATTCTTTGGTATAAGGGGAGGATTTATTTGAACTCAAACTCTAAATTCAAGGTTAAAGCAATAAAAGAATCCCATGATTCACCAGCCGCTAGACATGTAGGGTTCTTCAAATCTTATTATAATGCAAGAAGGCCATTTTTCTGGAAGGGAATACATAAAGATATCCAGCAATATGTGGCAGAATGCAACAATTGCCAGAGAAACAAAAGTGAAATTGTTTTAACCCTAGGGTTACTCCAACCCATACACATTCCAAACCAGAAATGGGAAGAGATATCAATGGATTTCATCGACAGGTTACCTCCGTCAAAAGGAAAGGGCAAGATCCTTGTAGTGGTCGATCGATTAACCAAATTTGGTCACTCCATGGCAATAAAAAAACAAATAGGGCAAAACAAATTGCAGAAGTATTTTGCAAAAAAGTATACAAATTGCATGGCTTCCCAAAAGTCATCGTCAGGAACAGAGATGCAAAATTTAATGGAAAATTTTGGAGGGAATTCTTTAAACAAATGGGTACATCACTCAATATGAGCTCAGCTTATCACCCCCGAACAGATGGTCAGACTGAAGTCGTAAATAACTGCTTAGAAGCATATCTACGTTGTTTCGTAACAGATAAACAAAACCATTGGTCTCAATGGTTACACTTAGCAGAATGGTGGTACAATTCAACATACCACACCTCCACAAAAATGACCCCTTTCCAAGTGTTATATGGGTATGAACCTCCAAATTGGAAGGAGTTAGTCCTGAAAGACACTAATGTTCCAGAAGTAAGGAACCAACTAGAGAAATCCCAAAAACAATTGAATTACTCAAGGATAACTTAATCATGGCACATAATCGCATGAGGTAACAAGCAGATCGACGCATAATCGAAAGAGAATTTGAAGTAGGAGACTGGATATTCGTAAGACTCCAACCCTATAAATAGGTATCCCTTAAAAGTGGAGGGAAACACAAGTTGGCCCCAAAGTTCTATGGAATGTACTAGATTATCCAGAAGATTAGTCAATTGGCATATGAATTATGCTTACTTGATAAAAGTCGTATCCACAATGTCTTCCATGTATCATGTCTCAAAAAATTGATGGGTAAACATCAAATAGTACAAACAATACTTCCTATGTTAGATGATGAAGGAAGGGTCATTTGGGAACCCGAGGCAATCATTGCAATCCGAGAAAGAAAACTTCATTCTCGAACACTAAAGGAATATCTCGTTAAGTGGAATAAATTTCCAAATGAAGACCCATCATGGGAGATAGAACAGTTTCGTCAACAATACCCGTCCTTACCCTTGCTTTGAGGACAAAGCATTCGAAAAGACGGCGGCAATGTTATGTATCTAATATTACGAGCAATTATTTTAATATTAATGTAGTATTAATTAAAACATAGGATCACACCCTTTCAGTGAAACGGTGTATTTTGACCTATAAAAGGTCTTCTCATCATTGCAATTAAATCATCATTCAATATTCAAATTTACTGTGGTTAATTTTTGGAATTCAATTGGGTTTTAAAGTTTTAGTCCGCTTCATCAACTCTAAAGGAACCCTTATCTCTTGCAATTCTATTCCACAATTTATTTATGGGAACTGTATCAAAAGCTTTCCTAAAGTCCATGAAGCAACAAAGAGATTGGATTTAATATTATGACAATCTTCCGCAATTACGATAGCATTCATTTTCCATCCCTAATAGTGTTTTTGATTCCAATCTAATGATTAAATATGTAAGAGTTTTAGATCAAAAATAAAATTTTTAAACTCAAACATAATCTTAACATAAAATTTTAAACTAGACTTTAACCATAACATAACATAGCATTGTAGAAATTATTCCAAGTATATTAACATTATTCCATTTAATAACATTAATATTAACATTAAGAACATTAATTCCCATGGGGCATAGAATAGATAGTGAATGGATGTACTATTAAGACACTCCTTCCATAAGATCACTGATTCGAAATTCTATGGGTACAAGCCTAAAGAAGAAAAAAAGAACATTAACATTAATAATGTTAACATTATTAATAAAAACAATATTATTAACTTTAATATTAATATTATCAATAACAATTAGATGATTATTATTATTTA
>LPNX010403960.1:67046-116087 GCA_001517045.1 Pseudotsuga menziesii
GAGTGATTATGTTACTGCAGCTAAGGTGTTAGAAGATAATTTACTTTTGAAAGTAAACTTGCAGGTAGTAAGAAGAAGAGGGATATTCCAGAGGGAGATATCTTTCAAGATATTCAGGAAGTTTGGGAGGTAGGAATATCTAGGACAATATTTGGAGCAATGTCTGAGAAAATATTTGTAGTAGGATTTGGAGTAAACTCAAGAATGAAAAAAGAAATTGAAGCAAGAAGAGTTAAATAAAACAATCAGTAGTTCAGAGAAGAATGGGTAAAGTACAGTAAGATGGAGTGACGAAGTAATGAAAATCATATTAGTTTGCAGCAGAAAACTGAATTAGAAAAGGTCATAGATGAACTATGGGAGTTAATGCAAATGCCTAAGAAGAGCTACATCGGAATGATAAAGACAGTCCAATATGGAGTTGATTGGGAAGTGGAGAACAATGAAGGTAAGGACAGTGGAGAACTACAACACAAAGTGTGGAATCTTGTAAGCTTACAACTGAAGAGACATGAAGATAATGCAGCTTATGGAAAGGAACAAACTAAAGTTTGTGATATTGGAAGCCATAAATCATTGACAAAGAAAGGAAACATCAAAGCAATTGAACATCTACAACATAAAGTTTGGGATCCATATGGGTTCAAGTACCGAGGATACATGACCAGGAGGTTATGAACTCTTTCTACCTCGGGAGTCTAATGCAGGAGCATCTTGCTCTCTTTAAATTTTTTTAAGTTGTTAATTAGACCTTAGGGTTCTGATATTACCCAAGGAAGTGGTCCCATTGTAAAAACATTGTAAATATTAGAGTCTGCAAATCTAGCTAGAAGGTTCTAGGCTAGTAAGGTGTTAGTCAAGTCATTAAGTTATTAGTAATGAATGGTGATGAACTATTGTAACCAGATCTGCACTAGGTGGAAGAATTCATTGATATTGAAGTCATTAGTCATTTAGGTGGATAGGATCGAATGCTTATTTTGGGAATTAGTTGCCATTAATTTTGGAAGTCTGTTATGGTTTTATTGAGTTAAAAGAAGAGTTTCTAGATATATTAAATGTAATCCTACGGGAATGAGAGGAGAGGATATGGCCAAGTAAAGAGAATATCAGGACATAGGTAGCCGAGAAGAAATATCATAAGTAAATCAGGGTTTACTTTTAGTTTGTACAGTTTGGTTATGTCAATGGAAGAAGAAGAGATTCATCATTTTGTGTGTATGTATTTATGCATCTCTATGAATGTGCTAAATCTGTAATGAATATTTGTTTGTTTGAAGAGTCCATGTTTATCGAATATTCCTGAGTGCAAAGAAATCTTCCTTTAATGAGATTGCTGATGGAAAATGAAAAAAATTGAAGCAGTAAGGGAGAAAGAAAACCAATAGTAGGAATCATGGCTAATAAAGAACGATTTATAGAGGCAGATGTTATTTGTTTGTAGAGCTAGAACATTCTTGGAAGTGGTCATTGAGAGAGTCGAGCTCAGAAGACTTGGTTGCAATGAAATTGCTACAGAAATCCAGAAACTGAATCGAGGCCTTTCTAGAAAACTAAATTGGATCATTGAAGAGCCAAAAGATGGAAACATGGTTGTAACCAACATGGTTAAAAAATTGTTTCATCGAAGAAAGACGCAAGACAGATTAATGGTAAGTGAGTTTATGCCAATAATTTATGATAGAATTATGGGTGCGTTGTGAATCCCATTTTATGAGAATCGTAAACAATCTATGATAATATTCCACAAATTAATCTTCAAGTGATGCTATGGAAATGAGGGTAAACGATTACTATGAGGAATTAGTTCATGAGGATGATTTAGTGGAATGAGAGAGAATGAGTGCTTAATATTATATTATTTCACATTTAGGTGAGTGTGATAACATTTGGATGTCACAAATTAATCTTCAAGTGATGCTATGGAAATGAGGGTAAACGAATAGTATGAGGAATTAGTTCATGACGATGATTTAGTGGAATGAGAGAGAATGAGAGCTTAATATTATATTATTTCCCATTTAGGTGAGTGTGATAATATTTGGATGTCCGTGTATAAATCCTATGCATGTTAATATCTAAAGAGAATCGAAATCATACAATGGTATGTGAATAACTATGAATCACGTTGGAATAACATGATTTTTGTTAATAGGTAGAGTATATGAATGTGAAGCACTCCAGTAGATATGAACCAGTGCTTGATTAGAACAAGAAAGAAACAAGTCAAAATTGAATATAAAATTGTGATGATTAAGTCCAAACAGGGTATGTGTGTGAAGAAAGAGTTCTACAATAATAGCACACTTGCATTTATGCAGCACAACTTGATTTTTGTAGCATGTATGTGAATCTAAAAAAAATGTCTACAGATTTAAGGAGAGAAAATTTTATGAGAGAAGATTAACCAGGGACCTGAGGGCCCCTGCATCACAAAGGCTATTGTGCTTAACTCCACCCAAGAGCACCTGTGCTTCAAAGATGCTACAACTTGGTTAAAATATTGGGGGATTGATGAAAGTGCCACTTTGCAAAATATCGACAACATTAAAAATATTATTACTTGTGTGTTCAAAGAAAAAAGGTGGTGTAAGGAAGATTAGATGATAAAAACAAATTATGACACTATAAATAGATCATTAACCCTAATCTTGAGGATCAAAATTAACTTTCTGGTTGAATGAGCTCAAAGAAAAAGTTAATATTGCCAATATTAGAATGTATTCTCATGAGCTTCATAGTGAAACTAGGTGCTAGACATCCCATAAAATTCCATACACCAAAAGGATTTGCCATCTCTAGAAGTCTATGAGTGTTGAGGATGAAAACCACTTTCTTTTAAAATGTCCTCCCTACATTGCATTAGATTTGACTTCCATAATCTTTGCGCCAACAATGACTTGTCTAACCTTCTAACTTCTCAAAACTACAAAAAGCTAGAATGCTTCTCTCTATGTTTTTTAAGCATAGAATTAATATTTTAAAACAATTCAAATTATTTATTTCTTGTCTTTTCTTTTTGGGTTGATAGACCAATTTTGGTTTCAATGGACAATAAGCACCACCACCATCATCATATTTCTAATATCAAAATTTTAATATTATTTAAATTAAAGATTAATGTTATTTATTTTAAATATTAAAATTTAATTAATAATACAACATATGATTGTCCTATTAATATTGAATTTACATCTTTGTTTTTTTAAAGCATAATCAATTAATTTACATCATTGTTTTTTTTAAAGCATAATCGATTAATTTACATCATTAATAATTAAACAATATTCATTCAATTTATATTATTAAATATTGAACATTATCTATTAAATAATATGAAATCAAAACATTATTTTCTTACAATTTTATAATAACATTTATTATTATGTTTTAATTAGTTAATGATTTAAAATTAATGTTATTAATTATATAAAGTTAATGTTATTAATCATATTAAAATAATTATAATTATTTTATTAATTATTAAACACTATTTATTAAATAATATCAAATCTAAACTATTTGGTTATAAAAATATTAATTTCTACTATTCTATACAAGTTTATGGATTTGTATTGTGTAGAAATTTAGAAATGACCCAAAACACCCTCTACCCATTATCAAGATCATTGAAAGTTATGACACAATAAAAAAAAAGAGGATAGTAAAGTATCAACATAAAATTTAAAAACTAGCACTTAATCATAAAAATTATAAAAACAAATAACTAAACTCAAAAATTAAAATATTAAAAGAAATAAAAAAAGATGAAAAAGTTATTCAATTAGAAAGGAGGTTAATTAAGAAAATATAGAAAGGTAAACATTCATAACTTATAAATTAATAAATAAATTAAAATAAGAATAAATAGAATAGAATAAAATAACAATAATAAAAAATCTTGTAAAAAAAATTAACAACAAAAAACAATTACGAAGAAAAACTTTAAAAAAAGCATGTCTTGTATTGTTGCATGATTATATTGGTATTAAAATATTACATAGATAAACAAATAAAGAAATTAACTCGTAATTTTAATTATGTTCATGTATTGATAAAAAATACAAAAAACATTAGACCAAAGAGACCGTAAATTAACTTCATAAAGCAACTATTTACTTTAGATAGCAGGGATTAAAGTAGCCAGCAACTATATTTTTAACGTAGGTATCCAGGTGCTAGTGCTTTACCTTGGTGGCGTGTTCCTTTTCTAGTCGATAGTTGCGATGCAGGACGTCCCTCTATTTAGTGGCCATGGTGTGTTGTGTTGAAATTCTAACGCGCTTCCATTTTCCAAGAACACCAATCTAAGTACATATCCTTGGATATGCATGCCAAAAATACAACAACGCAGGAAGGATCCATATTGTGAAGTGTGCAGAAAATAGTGAAGTAAATCTACACTCATGTATATGATGAGAATCTACAATCAGCAATGTTCATCTTTCAAATAAAAATAATCTGTCACCTTATGATTGTAGGATGCTTATGTGTGTAACAAGGGAAAATGGTGCTATTACCTGACATTCATCGAATAAATATTGAATTTACACAGTATCTGTAGACTTTAAAAGTGGACGAGAGTTATCTATAAAAGCTTTGGAATTGATTATGAATAAAAAGGAAGCGGAAGAATGTGAATTTCAAAATGAGTGAAGAAAAATGTGAATTTCAAAAGGTTGGGTGAAAAAGAACAAATTTTTTAATATTATTTATTAATTAATTAATAAGAAGAACAAATTATTCAATAACATTAATATTAAAAACTTAATAATTTAAAAAAAAACTTATATTTTAACATAATTATTTGACAAATTAAAATAAAAAATCATATAATTGTTATTCTTTAAATTTGTAGAGTCATATAATTGTTATTCTTTAATTTTTTTTATTAAATTACAGTTTTTATTTAAAAACAATGTCTAAGATATTAAAATTAATACTACAATAAACTCTTAACTTGATATTCATAAACCCACATTAAATTCTTGATTTCCTTTTCTTGCAACTGTGCATATGCAAAGAATACACCACTACAATGAATTCTTAACTTCATATTCAATTCTACTTTCATAGCCTTGATTCCAAAGAGTGATTCGCATAAGTTTTATACCAATATATTTATGTAATTTTATTAATAAGATCATTGGGAAAATCATTTCTATTGGCATCAAAAAGATTACGGGCAGATATATTTATAGTGAACAGTTTGGTTTGTTACCTAGAAGACAGATTCATGAGGATGTTGGTGTTATTCAGGAAGGTATGCATACTATTCACAGTAAGGGTTTAAAATTGGTGGTCTTGAAAATTGATTTGTCTAAAGCTTATGACCGAGTTAATTGTACCTTTTTATGGGCCATTCTATCTAAAATGGGTTTTTTTGTTCCCTTTATCACATGGGTTATGAGCAGCATTACATCTGTTTCATTTGTTGTATTGATTAATGGGGTGGTGTCATCTTTTTCTAGATCTGGGAGAGGGCTTAGACAAGGATTCCCTTTGGATCCTTTACTTTTCCTCATTGTTGCTAAAGGTTTGTGTAGGGCCCTTCTTTCAACTAAAAATAGTGGGGCTTATCAGGGTATCTCTTTTGGCAATAATATTGCATTAGCTCATGTCCTGTTTGTGGATGATATTATAA
Source organism: Pseudotsuga menziesii (assembly GCA_001517045.1). Classification (NCBI taxonomy): domain Eukaryota; kingdom Viridiplantae; phylum Streptophyta; class Pinopsida; order Pinales; family Pinaceae; genus Pseudotsuga; species Pseudotsuga menziesii. Next base: position 72,691 of record LPNX010403960.1, read on the forward strand.
AGGTATCTCATGGTTCTGAACAGTCTTTATCAACATTATATGAGGTTTTGATGGTCTTCTGTAAAACATCTCAGATGGTTCTTAATGAGGATACATTTTCTTTTTGTTATTCAGGATTGGATGAATCTGAGTTGATTTCTTTACATAATATATTTTCATTTTCTGTTGATAAAATTGAGAGTGGTATGAAGTATCTTGGTTTTTATCTCAAACCCTGCAGATATTTGTGGAAAGATTGGGATTGGCTGATAGCTAAAGTGGAAAAGAGAGTTAAGAATTAGATTTTTAGGTGGTTATCTAAGGGAGGTAAACTAATCTTGGTTAAGTCTTTTCTTGAGGCCATTTCAGTCTACTGGATGCATTTTTGGATACTAGTTGGTAAAATCGAAAAAATTAGGCCCGATTTGTTTCAAATTTCTATGGTCTGGTAAGAATGATTCTGCTGTCTTACCTTGGTCTTCTTGGAAGGTTCTGGCAAACCCAAAATCTTTGGGGGGTTGGGGGTTGAAAATACCTGCTTTATTTGCTAAATCTCTTGCTGCAAAGAGCGTGTGTAATCTTATTCATGGAACAGGTCTTTGGGTTTAGATTGCACTTTAGAAATATATTAGGCCTTTATCATTGCTGGATTGGATTAGAGTCTTTGTTAACAAAAAAAAACTGGTATTTCCATATGCTAGAAAGCTGTTATTTGGTATTTTGATCTTATTGGACAATCTCTTATTTGGAAGGTTGGGACTGGTGCAGAAGTTCGTATTAGAATGGACCCTTGGATTGGCTGTAAATGGAGACATAGTTTACCTTCTTTTATAACTGATAAATTACACTTTGTTGGATTTTATTTTCTGAAATATATTGCTTGTCCAGGTGTATCTATTCTTAAGGATCAGGGGTGGGTTAATGCTGACATTCTTGGATTTGTGGACCACGAAATCATTCCTTGGAATGTTTATTTGACTTTGCTAAAATCTAGTCATGTTATATTATCTAATGAAGCTGATATGTTGGTATGGAGTCAATCTAAAATAGGTAAGTACAATCCCAAAGCTGGTTATTTACATCTTATTCAGGATAGGAATGAGATGGAAATTTATTGGTAGTGGAAATTGATTTGGAATCTTAAATGTATTCTAAAATAAAAAATCTACTATTGGTTTTTATTTTTAGGGAAAGCTCTTACCTAGAATGTCTTGTGTAGAAAAGGCAGGGAAGGACTTGGTAGGTGCTACTTTGCAAAATGGAGGTTGAATCTAACTTTCATATTGGGGTTGAATGTTCTTTTACCGGAAGGGTTTGATCTGAGATTGAGTCTAAGTTAATGATTGTTAATATTTGGCATGATAATTTAGTGATAAACTGTATGAAGAAATGGTGGCTCAATGCTGAGGTCGGGCATATCAGATCTTTACTTGTCATCATTTCTTGGTTTATATGGAAGGCCATAAATCAATGTTGTTTTGATGATTTAAATCTTATGTCTTATTAGGTCTCTTCTTTTTGTTTGGGTTTATTGAATTCTTATCCACATGATAATAGAAATATGAAGATTAGATTTGTTGTTGAAGAGATCATTGATAAATCTTCTCCATGGGGGTATTTTGATGGCTCGGCAGCCGATGTGCCTCAGATTTGTGGTGCTGGTGGTTTACTTTATATATCCGATGAGCATTATTTTACCTTTACAGCTGGCCTGGGTATGGGTACCAATAAATTTGCAGAGTTACTTGCACTAAAGCGTCTCGTTACTTTGGCCCTGAAACATGAGACTCATACTTTGCAGAATCTTTGGTGATCAATTGGGTTATAGGCAAGTACAGAATTAAAAATTTGCAAGTCACTTAGGTTTTGCATGAAGTCATCAGAATCTCTGAACTTTTTGAAAAAGTGGATTATAAACACATTTATCGATAAAGAAATTCTAAAGTAGATGCTTTAGCCAAGGAGGGTGCAAATGTTCTTGAAGGGCATTGGCATATTCATGAGTTTTGAGCAACAGAAACATATGAGTCTTTTCAGGTGTTTTAGTCTTGAGGTTGTTGATGAGATGGAGTTAGGGTCAAAGATTGATTTTGATGAAGCTGTACTTATTTTGTGTTCTTGTGCAAAGTATTTTGTGCAGGTTTTTTATTTTTTGTGTCTACTTTGATGGTGAAGACATTTTATGCAGACTTTGATGGTGATGATATATTTTGCAGACTTATTTGTGCGGACATTATGATATTTGCATAGACCTAGATAATGATGATTTGTAGCACATACTTAATTTCTTATCATAATTTTTGAAGATATCTTTGAAGTGTGCTGTTTTATTTGTATAGACCTTTATGTATGGATTTTGTTCTTGGACTGATATAATTTGATGAGTAATCAATTATGATCTTTTGTAAAAGCATTTTTTCTGTTGATTTGAGAAAATGAACATATATCACATGTGATAATGATTCATCTGAAAAATGTAATTTTTTACCTTATATATAAAATTATGATTTTTTTCTATAGAAAAAAATATATATTCATAAACCGAAATTAATTTCTTTGAGTTTTTTATTCTTTTTCTTGCAACCGTGCATATGCAAAGAATACACCATAATGAAATTGTATAAATGTACGCAAACATGTGAAAATGTTGGCGCTTATTTTTTTGGTATGATTTAAAAAAATAAAATAAAACGATTACAATCACTATTCTATCGTTAAACCAAGAAAACGGTCCAGGAAAACTTGGAGCGTGCTTGGCTTTTGTGATATAGTAGCACATATACTATCATTAAACCAAGAAAAATGTTGAGAAAACCTTGAAGCGTGCTTGGCTTTTTTGGCTTTTGTGATATAATAGCACATGGCATTATTACATTAAACTAAGAAAAGGGTTGAGAAAACCTTGAAGCGTGCTTGGCTTTTGTGATAGAATAGCACATAGCATTATTACATGTTAATTGCTTCTTATATTAGATAAAGCAATCCTCCAAGAAACGAATTGGATTGAAAATTCATGGGATAATATGAGGTTATATCTTATGAAAAGAATTGGATTGAAAATTCATGGGATAATATGAGGTTATATCTTATGGAGGTATGGGAAAATTTTCTTTATGTTTACAAATTTATACATTATGTAATGTTTTTATGGAGGTATTGAAAATTGATGAATTAAATTTAAGTTTTTTTAATTGAGAATGTTCATATAAAATTTAATCATGCATTAAAGGATATTGTAAATTTTCAATGTTAGGATTTACATGTATAGTACAAACTGTAGCATTATATTATCAAATCCTATACTTATTTGAATAATATTATATTATCACATTATCAAACCTTAGTCTTACAATAAGTTTGAAGACTCCACTTCAATAGAGCATGTGGATTAGTGGTCATGTTGGTCGTACCCAAATACATTTGCATGAGCGTACGATGAAGCTATCTCTCAAATCTTTTATAATTTGACAATTTATAAAACTAATGTTTTGATCATTAAAATATAATGTATTCTTTCCATCAAACGGTCGATTTTTGAAAACTCTATCTAAGGAATGAGTTCTAGAACACTTACAAAAGCTTATGACATTCAATTTTGTTGCTTGTTGGCATTTTTATGCCTTGTGACCAAATCACCAAGTGCCAGTGAGATAATTCACCGCAACGCAATGTGTATTTTGTAATGTCCCATGGGAATATAAAATGGTATCATGGACATACCATAATATCTCTAAGGATAATTAGATAATTTTAGCACAACGGATTAGTCATTTAAGTATTTAAGTTCATTTTTCATGAATTAACTACGACAAAATCCCTTTAATTAGCAATAAATTAAAGTAAATACAATAATTATTCCAACAACTCATCTAAGGGTTGGGAAGTCTTACTAACAAATTTTAACAACATCACATATCCATTCCAAGCCAAATAAAAAAATAAATCCCACCTCTAAAGTCAATTTTAAGTTAATCATGATTAACTAGTCATTAGTGTTCTGATTACGATACTTAATGACACTTAGTGCACAATTGACAATACTTAACATAATCTCATTTGTTTATCATTTAATCACTATTTTTCAATTCCAGTGGTTGATTAACACCTAATACCATGTAAATAAGGCCTAAATACCATTTTCCAATTAATTAAACATAATAATTACGAAAATGATTCCACTTGAACTAGTTAACTAGTTGTTTAATACTAATAGCTAGTCTTGCCAAATTCGACATGCAACCATACCAATGAACCAAAAAATGAACCTACAGCCATTATGTGCATAAATAATTGTGCATGTATAGAAAAATAAAATTACTTTAGCATATCTTATCTGAGTACATAAACGATGAACCTTTCAAGTTCAATCGATACAACTAGTTAATAAACATTGTTAGGAATTCAATCAAACCAATCGTACCGAGTTTCGAGTCACATATAGGTGAAGGTATAGATATGGAAAATATCATTCTATAGAAAATATAAAGTACCCAAAACTGAAGCATATGGATGTACATTTCATAAATTGCGAAACAAAGATTTAAATCTACAAACTTGTTACCAATCTTCAGTGAATTGAAGCTAGTTTTTGTTTCTAGTTTCCAAACAAAAAAAAATAAGAAAGTAATGGTTGTTGTAGCTCATGGTAATCTTAGAATAAGTAACCTACATCCAAATTTTTGTGCCTTTCCACTCATAAACAATCTTGTTATTAATTCACCAACTAACTAGATCTACTTCTTTGAATTGGCTAGAAATTGACGAAATAAGCAAGATAAATGTATAGACTATTCATAGAACCATTCACAAGCCATTCCAAATTTAAATACCATGATTTTTTAGTATTATCATAGTTACATCTCATGTACACATTTCATCAAACATTTCACATGTAAAGTCATAAATCCATCTAAAAACAATTCTTCTGAAGGAACTAGTGATTGGAAATTAGACTATAATTTCAATAAGCAAATCCAAGGAATATATAGGAATTATTACACACACTTATTTATACATTTAAAGTGTAATGATCAGATCCAATATTTAATATCTCACTCAGGCATTTTCACAAACAATTCTCATGCCAAGTCTGAAAACTAGATAAAACAACTCAACCTTCAAGTTAGTATTGGAATAGAAGCTAGAAAATGTTATAGGTAAGTGTTTTGATCATTCCAGTGCTATACATTCAAGATTCATATAATATAAATAACGTGGGGGTAAATATCAGATCTGTAACAGAGGTATCAAATAAATGTTTACTTTTACAAATCGCTCCCAAATTACAAAAATTAGCTATCTAATTTTCTCAAAAACTAGTAGTACAATTTAACTAGAATTCATGAGATATTTATTCCACATTTAGGTCATACATTTTTTCAAAATTTTCATGTGAAAACTTATATTAATTATACCAGAACCCGAATCATGAAATAAGCATGAAACAAAACACTTATCTTGCAAAATATGCAATTGAAATCAATTATGCCATGTTCCACCCAGTCGTAGACATAATGCAAGCCAAAGTATTGCTTTGCAATGATCGCCCCCAAGCCAGAACCATGATTCCATAATAAATACTGAACTCAACCACAATCCTACAACATAAGTCCAACCACAAATCCATTGGCAAGTGGATTTCACATCACCCCCAATCCAGGATTTCCAATGGTAATTCCAGGACAAATTTTTTAGTAAATTAGTCCAACCACAACCCAACGAAAAGTGTTCGGGTACACAGGGTACTCCCAAAAGACCGAACACCTAGAGAAACCACTTCACACAAAAAGATCACAGATCAATACATCGATGTTTGTCATGTGGTTAAAACCCTCAAGAGGGTAACAGTCCATGGCCCTAGCCGAATAGCTACTTGGAGCAATTTATTATGCAAAAGAAAGAAAGTTACATGAGCTTCTCATAATCGATCAACTAGCCAAGAACCCTCCATGCTCTTTAAATAGAGATCATGGACCAATCGATTGTTAAGCCACAAATCAATGGTAGGTATGATCTAAGAGAAGTTGAACCGTCGGATTAGAATATTTACAAATGCATACTCATGCATACTAAAGAAGCACACTTTACCTAACGGATATATTACACAAGTTGATCTTAACTAACTCCTAAGTGTCTAAATATCCTAACATACCCCCTTAAGAACAACTTGAGATAGGATTGAAGTATTTACAAAAGTGACACTATTAGGAGAAGGAAGGAGGCATTAGAGCCTATCCCCCCTTAAGGACACATTCCCGAACTCCTAACATAGATCGAAGTTTAGGCAACTTCGCTTCTGTAAGACACTTGGTGAAGATGTCTGCAACTTGATCATCTGTAGGGAAATAGAGCATTTCAAGAACACAATCATGAATAAGATTTCTGATGAAGTGCATGTGTAGCTCAATGTGTTTCCTGAGTTGATGTAGAACTGGATCTTTGGCAAGATTGATGGCACTTTGATTGTCGCACCAAAGTGGAGTAGGCTACTGCTACTCAAATCCAAAATTTGAAAGGATCTGTCGAAGCCATGAAGCTTCTTGACTAGCATTAACTGCGGCTCAATATCCTGCTTCTGTTGAAGAAAGAGCAAGAGCTTTTTGTTTCTTACAAGCCCTAGTGACAGGTCCAGATCCAAGACTGAAAACATAACCTACAGTAGACTTTTGATCATCAGGATCACTGACCCAATATGAATCAGTGAAACAAACCAACAAAGGTTTCCCCCTTGTACTGTAATGAATCCCAAACTGAATTGTACCTCCAATATATCGAAGTATTCTTTTTGCCACTTTCTAGTGACTTTCATGAGGAGTTTGCATATAACGGGGAACATGGCCAACGACAAAGTAAAGGTTAGGACGGGACTAAGTCAAGTATAAAAGACTACCAACAAGCTGTCAATACAAGGTGGCATCTACTTCAAGGGAAGTACAAGTGGCAGAAAGTTTGACTCCAGACTGGAAGGGAGAAGGGGTTGGTTTATAATCTTCCATGTGGAAGCGATGAAGAAGGTCACAAGCATACTTAGACTCAGAAAGAAAGATTCCTTCTTTGGTTTGCAAGACTTGGAGACCAAGAAAATAATGTGAATGTCCTAATTCTAACATTTCAAAATTGTGCTTAAGACTGGATTTCACATGGGTTATAAGTTTAGGGTCACTACCAGTAAGGATAAGATCATCAACATAAAGAACAAGTATGATGAGATGGTTTCCTACTTTATTGGTATAGACATTGGGGTTAGAATGGCATCTACAAAAACCAGTGTCAAGGAGAAAGCTATCCATTTTGGCATACCAAGCTCTAGGAGCTTGCTTAAGGAAATATAAGAATTTCTTAAGGAGACAGACAAGGCTAGAGTTATCCTGAACATATCCAGGGGGTTGTTCCATGTAAATTTTCTCCTATAAATCACCATGTAAAAAGGCAGACTAGACATCCATTTGATGGACTTCCCAGTTATGTAAGGCTGCAAGGGAAAGAACAAGGTGGATGGAATTCATTTTTGCGAAAAGAGAAAAGGTTTCATTGTAGTCAATCCATTCAACTTGGGAAAAACCTTTGGAAACTAACCTTGCCTTAAGTCTTTCAACACTTCCATCTGATGCATACTTCATTCTATAGACCAATTTACATCTGAAAAGTTTTCTTATTTTTGGAAGAGGAACAAGACCCCAAGTATCGTTCGCCATTAAGGAACTATATTCTTCATCCATAGATGCATCCCAATCTAGATTTCCTAAAGATTCTACAAAATTTTCTAGATCATGATTCTCAGAAACTTGAGCCAAAAGAGAAGAGGCTCACTGAAACTGAGAACGTGTTCGACGTTGATCTCTAGGATCATCGACAAGATCAGCAACTGCTTCACATGTTGAAGAGACCCATCGAGGAAGCATTGGTGCTAGTGCAATAGAAGGAACATGAGCAGGAGGAGGTGGATTTTCATCCTCACTATCGTCATCAGAAACTGGAGTTGGAAACCTATCAAGGAAGTTGGAAGAAGAAGAAGGCACAATCGCCGAATCAGGCTCACAGGCCAAAGATGGCACAACCGCCAAGTTAGGCTCGTAGGCAAAGAGATTTTCATCAAATTTAACATCTCTTCTAATGATTATATCATGAGAATGTGGCTGAAGAATTCTATAACCTTTTACATCTTCAGAATATCCAAAAAATATGCAGTTTTCACTTTTAGGTTGCAATGCTTTCCGCTTTTCATCCGGAATGTGAGCCCATGCTTCACAACCAAACACATGAAAGTGACTTACATCTGGTTTAATTTTACTCCATGCTTCTTCCGGTGTTATACCTTGTAAAAATTTAGTGGGTGTGCAATTAACTATGTAATTTGCATAATTTATGGCCTCAGCCCAATATTGAAGACTTAGTCCCTTAGATTGGATCATACAATTAGCCATTTCTTTTAAAGTGTGGTTGTTCCTTTCAGCTACACCATTTGTTGTGGTGTATATGGAACAGAGTGCTGTTGTTGGATTCCTTGTTCAGTACAGAAACTAGTGAATTTTTTGTTAACATATTCTCCTCCATTGTAAGATCTTAACTTAATAATTTGATGACCAGATTGTTTTTCAACAAGGGCCTTGTAGGCCAAGGACATGTTAAATACTTCGCTCTTAAGTTTTAGGAAGTAAACCCAAGTTCGTTTGGAGTAGTCATAAATGAAAGTTAATAAATATTTGATACCATAAAAGGAAGCAGATGGAAGAGGACCACACAAGTCACTATGCACAAGCTCCAAGGGAACCGAGGCGTGTCAAGAGGCACGTTTGTCAAAACTGTCCTGATGATGTTTTTTGAGTACACAACTAGAACAAACACCATCCTTGCAAGATATCATCGGAAGACCAGTCACCATATTTTCTTTACATAGTTGTTGCAATGAGCGATAATTTAAGTGACCAAATCGTTCATGCCAAATTTTGTTCAAGTTATCACTATGAGCAACAAAAACTAAAGGAAAAGGTGATGACCCAAAGTTGTTAAATTTCTACAACCTGGTAATATCATCAACAGTTCCAGTAGCAAAGACATTTTGAGGATTTTTAAAATCCTTGATTACAACTTGGTGAGGTGTAAATGTCACAGTTTTACCTTCACCCAAATGAGTAATTTGATAGACTGATAACAAATTGCAAGAAATTTTTAGAACACATAGTACATCACTGAAATGACCATTTTCTACTGGAACTCTTCTAGATCCTACAACACTTAGAGATCTATCATCACCAACAAATATTTGCTTGGTGTTACATTCATGCATAGTAGAAAAGATGGCTTGATCCTTAGCCATATGATAAGATGCTCCGGAATCAATGAGCCATCCAATTGAATTAAAAGAAGAAGATGCAGTATAAGAGTAGCCAGAAGCACAAAGTGCATGTCCATGAGAGGTAGATTCTGAAGATGAATCTAGGCTGATGTGGTGCTTTTTCATTGTTGCTTCCAAGGCTACCATCTTCTTGAAACACTTAGATTCATCATGATTATCTTTCCCACAAAAATTGGAATGACGCTCAGTATTCTTTCCTTTTGGCTTGGATCCCTTGTCATTTTTTAAAGAAGGAGCTGACTAAGAGGGTTTGGGACCCTTGTCGTTTGGCTTATTATTGCGAAAATTTTGTTTCTTGGGAGGCTTTAACTATTCTTTTTGTTGGGACAATAATGCTTTCCTAGATGTATCTGCATTGTTAATTATTCCAAGATGAATGAGCTTATCTTGTTCTCTAATTAAGGAATCACAAAATAATTCAAGACTAGGCTCTTGATAGGTAGCTGCAGTCAAGGATTCTTTCATGGAGTAGAATGTAGATACAAAAATAGAATATGCAGGTCCAAGTTTGGAAAGAATATGATAAATACATTGTTTGTCTTCTTTCTTAATCTTGCATTCTACACATAAGAGTTTAAGAGTTTTATACTTAGATAAATAGTCTTGAATGCATGAAAAATCATTTGGATTCAAGAAAATCAACTCATTCTCAAGTTGATGACCTCGAATTTATTGTGTTTACCAAACATAGATTCCAACTTTTCCCAAGCTATATCGGGCTCATCAATTCCAGATATGTGGAATCAGAAATCAGTACATATTGACATCCCAATCAATCCATGAGCTTCATCACATCTATTTGCCCATTTAATTATCTTATCATCATCAGTGGGTTATGTTTCTTTCCCTGAGGTTATCCTGAAAAGTCCTCTACTTCGCAGAACATCCTCCATACGAGACTTTCATGAGAAATAGTTAGAGCTTGTAAGTATAATATCACAAGGGGCAGCCATACTGTAAAATAATAACTAAAATAATAGAAACTAGCTGTCTGGCTACAAAGAGCTAAAAAAATACGCGGTTTAAAAAAAACCGGCATTGAAAATTGATTATGGATGATGAAGTTATGCTTGATCAAAGAAAATGTTGAAGATGTCCCCAATAGTGACGTGGCATATATTAACTTGGTCAACTAAAAAAGAAGAACCCCCCTCTTCCCAAAATCAACCTTTGACAATAATTTTACAATAAATTTTCTTTTCAGTGAATCACTTTTGTAGAATAAGTGATATTCACTTTTGCAATAATGTTACTTTAAATAGTGCGGAAATAAATTAAAAGACTTAAGTGAGTCACTTTTTATTTTATTTTATTTAAGTGAGATGCACTTTTACAATAAAGTAACTTGAAAATAGAAATTGCATGCACTAAAAAGTAGCTTAATAAGACTTGAACTCAAGACCTATTAGGAATAAAACAACTTTGGACCAAGTGAGCTAAGTTTAAAAGGTACGTAAAAGAATAGAAAGAGGAAGGGGGCCTTTTTTTCTTACTCTTTTCTCTCGTTCTCCGTGCTTGTCTTTGTTTCCTGCAAATCACAAAAAAAAACGAAATTTTTTTTCCACACAATGGGGTTAGATCTTGGTTAGCTTACCCAGAAAATCTATGTTTTCAAGTTTTCCCGTTGTTTCTGATTTGCTGTGATCGCACAAGGTGCATGGTAAAGAGCATACGTAGTCAAGAAGACAAGAAAAAAAACTTTCCCTTTTTGTTTCTAATTCGTCGCGATCACGCAAGGTGCATGGCAAAGAGCATACGCACCCAGGGAAGGAAACAGTCCAAGACTAAAACAGTAAATATCTAATAATAAAACTGATAAAATATGAGATATTTAAAAAAAACAAATCCATCACTGTAACATTATACCTTCAGATTTGCTGAAATGGGTGTTTTCGGAACAAACAGAAATAGTTTTCGATGAAATGAAAAAATATTTCCCAATGGAAACAATGCTCCAGATGCAATGGAATAGCTCCCACAGGCCATAAGTGTATAGAAAATTTAGAACCAGAAACCCTTTCAAAGTTTCGGCAACACTAGTTCCAGATCTTGATCAAAACAAAAAATGGCTCTTCATAAACTCTCTGATACCATGTTCAGGTACACATGGTACTCCCAAAAGACCAAACACATAGAGAAACCACTTCACACAAAAATATCACAGATCAATACACCAATGTTTATCACATGGTTAAAACCCTGGAGAGGGAAACAGTCCACGGCCCCAGCCAAATAGCTACTTGGAGCAATTTATTATGCAATAGAAAGAAAGTTACATGAGCTTCTCATAATCGATCAAATAGCCAAGGACCCTACATTCTCTTTAAATAGAGATCATGGACCAATTGGGTGCTAAGCCACAGATTAATGGTAGATATGGTCTAAGAGAAGTTGAACCGTCAGATCACTATATGTCTAGAGCATATCGTGACCGTCCGATTAGAATATTTACAAATGCTTCTAATGCATACTAAATAAACACACTTTACCTAATGGATATACTACACAAGTTGATCTTAACTAACTCCTAAGCGTCTAAATATCCTAACAGAAAGTACTCTGTGAATTCCACTCTAGGGAAACCCAATGAAAATTCCTACTCTAATTCCACTCCAGGGAAATTTCAGTGGCGCAGTGACAAAATCCAATGGCAAGTGGATTCCACATCACTCCCAATCCATGATCTCTAGAGGAAATTCCAAGAAAAAAATCTAGGCATATAACTATCCAATCTAAAATACAATGGAAAGTGGATTACACATCACTTCCAATATAGGATCTCTAGGGGCAATTCCAGAACAAATATCAGTGGCTCTAGACTAATTGATCTTGGGAACATGGTCAACAAGGGAACATCATCCAACAAAATCTTATACCATGAGTAGAAAAATTGAATTCACAAGTACCAAGGAAAGAGCCAAGAGCATGAACAATGAATCAAGAGAGACCATCCAACACAATCAAAATCGAATTCTTTAAGAGAAATTCAAATTCCGAGAGAGGGAGATAGAGAGGATGAGTTACATTCCTAAAATAGCAAATAGGAGCTACAGAAGGATTCACACAAATTTACATAAGGAGTTACACAAAGATTTACATAAGTCTTTACTTAAGAAGTTAGACAACGAGTTACACAAGGAATTACACAACTTTTGAGGTGTCAAGGATAAAAATAGCAAGTGACAGAACACTTGTGCAAGTGGCGCCATTACAAAAACCAAGTGTAACCTACACAAGGGTTACAAAACCACTAAAGTGACAGACTAACCCAACTCAAGTGGGCACACTGGGTGAGTGTTAGTCGGAAATGCACATCTCTTGTAGACAAGAGCTGGTTCCCTAGCTTGAATGGATATTAGATCCTAAAAGGGAGGATCTTGAGCTCCAGTTGTTCCTAAACCATAGGGATGAGGCTCGACATAAGAAATCTTCGAGAATCTTCTCGAATCTTCTCTTTTTGCCTTCAAAACTCCAGCACCGCTTTTCCAAAGAAGCAAACAAGCAGTGATAAGGGGGCACCACTTTTGGTAGTAAGGGAAAAAGCGGTGGCACCTCTCTTTTCTCATGTATTAGGAGCGGTGCTGGCTCTTTTATTCTTGGGTAATGCTTTTGATCAATGGGGAAAGAGCGTTACTAGCTCAAAAAATGGAAAAATTTCTAGGGGTTAATTTATTCCTTCATTTCTCTAGGGAAACTCTGAGGGATTGGAGCAGTCAAGGGGATACCTATCTCATAACATGAGGGTGACAAGATTTCGTTATAACAGAGATTTCCCCCAAAGTATAATGGATAGAGGGAAACGATAAGCAATATACTTTGAAAGAACAAGGTATAGTTTCAAGGCAAAGGTCCAAAGGTCGAAACTTCTCAAACATCATCAAATATCTACATCACATTTTGATACATGTCCCAAATGACTCACAATATGGCTATGAAAAAATACAACGCAGATCCATGTGAGATACAAAAAATTCATGGCTACTAAAATACATAATAAATACATGAGAAGAAGACTCAAATTTGGACATAGCTACCAGGCATACAATGTTGATCTAGGTCATGCAGATGCAAATCTGAGCACAACCACAAACATACAAATGTGGACCCATGCTAGGACTCATATAAAACTCCATCGCAACCTGGGGAAAGCAATGAGTGCTAAACAAGTACCCAGGGTCTTCATCTCGTCTTCCACAAAGTATGATTCTATCCATATGATTACAATGTTCTGAAGTTGAACATGGTAGAAACCACTTGATTACAGGTCAATGATGTGAATGGTTAACAAGTGTGAGGGAGATTACCATTAATGTCAATGATTCCCAAGGTACCCTAGTACAATCTAATAAGTTTGAATAGATGATTTGATGTTGAACACTCAGTTGAATCTTTCAATCAAAGGTCAATGATGTGAACCTTTGTCGAAAACGAGAGAATCTATCATTAAGGCATATAGATCTCAAGGTACTAAACTTGTTTCTAAGACTATTTCCCGAATGATGAGTTGAAGTTGAAGGGAATAGTCTTGTCGAAGGAGGGCCATGATGAATCCCACATCGATGACACAAAACTTGGACAAATTTCTGGAATTTTGTAGCTAATGTGACCATAGGACTGACTCAAAAGTAACTGATATAGAGACTATTTTGACTGCAGAGGTAAAATTTCTTCAACTTCCCTTTGAACATCGGGTGGCACGAAAAAAGACTTGGCAGCATGGTTAGACGAGGTGGAACACAGTGCATGTTGGAGACATTTATCACCATACACACTCTTTTGGTCAAATTGCCCTAGTTAAACCACTATCCTAAGTATAATTGACATTAATTGACATCAGTGGAGCATTAATTTCCATCATCCAGTCACACCCATGCGTACCTACAGTCAAGGAGGCTAACTTAGCATTCTCCTACAGTCAAGGAGGCTAACTGGAGCACTCCCGGGGTGATCTGAGTGATATTAATGCACCTAATTGCTAACTGGTGGTTACAATAAGTTCAACCAGTCAGCTAAGGCACCTCCTCTCATTAAATATATTATTTAATGATTTTTTATTATTATTTAATGATCTGGAGTCAACAGGGTGCCTCCACCAACTTCTGATGGTCAGTTCAACTCCAGTTAACCTCATCGGGGTTCATTGAATTCATGGAGCACTAGCACTTGATGGTTGGCTTGCTATGACATGTGTTTGATCTCCTTCAATTGAGATTCAGTCATTTATTCCACTCTGACTTCAGTTAGGGTTTGGTGAGTCAATTAGGGTTTTGGTCAAGTGGTTAACTAAGTGTGATTGAATGGTTAAGACTCAGTTAAGCTAGACTCACTCACTGAATTAGAATTGTCTCCTTAGGTATTCGAATTCTTCATGAAGTTAAGCTATTGCTTGACATTGTTATTGTAACTATTCATTGTCTATGGGATATACACAGAGAGGAAACCATTCTGGTTCCAATTAACACCATTTCATGAGTATTTGTTGATTATTCTTTGATGAGATTGATTCTTTGTTCCTAGATTAATGTCCAAGAATTAATATGGTACAAAGAATACGACGGATCAAATATCTATCTCTCAAAAACAAACTTTTTGACATATTTCTGCATGAAATTTGAGCAATAGCTCAAAAATCCAGCACTGCACTAGAAGCCAAGGCTTACCACTTAATACCCCAAGTAAAGAACTTGTTGATCAAGCTTGCTTGATTGACTATGCTAGGTGTGATGAAAGCCTAAAATGTGCAGTCTGTCTGACCTTACGGTGCCCCTTTTGTTTCAATTTGTAGGTTTTATTAGGTACAACTTCGAATGGACTCATCAATCCCTCTTCTCACCCCATTCACAAGCTATTCGGAATGGAAGTTGAAGATGATTGCATCTCTGAAGAGACGAGATCTCTATGAGGTGTCTATTGTACTTGGAAAAGAGTCTTATGAGAATGAGAATGACTAGCTAAATGACGGTGATAGAGCTTTTAGAGAAATATATCTAGCCATTTCTCCTAGCTTGTACTACCTTATTGATTCTGCCGAATACCCAAAGAATTTCTGGCCAATATTGGACGGAACCTTTGGCAAGCACAATGAGGATCATAATAGTACTTTGGAGATCACATCTAGCACCACAATATTTATTTACTCAAAATTCTCAGCCTCTACTCTCTTTGATGAAGTTGTTCAAGATGAAGATGAAGCAGAATCTTCTACACATTCAATTCGAATTGGAGAAAGTCTCCATGCAGTGACTCCTTCTCCTGATGCTCTGGAAGTTCATGAGATCTCTAATATCTCATATTCTCATATTGTGGAAACAGAAGAAGACATTCAAATCTTTGATATTGAAGAAAAATACTGCTGCACTTCTATGCAAACATTCACCGGTGCTTTTCCTTTGAATTCCGTGCAAAATTTACCAGTAATTGCTTTCGAAAGTGAAGAGAAATTTGATATTTCTCCCTCTAATGTTGCTACTGGTGTGCAAATATGTAAAAAATTATATATTTTGGAAGAAATATCATATTATAAGAGTGACACATTCGCTTCCCATGATCTAGATCTTCCAGCGAATTCCTGCAGGATTGCATGCACCAAAATTCAGAATTTTGAAGAAGAAGAAAATTGTGCATCTACCGTCTCGGTTGACCATAATTTTGTATCTGATATGAACCTTATTGGAATTGATATGATATTATTTGGATTTGATCTGATATTTCTTGGTTCAGAATTTCAGGTTCATAAACCTTTAGTACTGCTTGTAGCTTTTCTCATCAACGGTGTGAAGAAACAAGTACCGCAAGTCTCCTTCGAAACTGCTGCTAGGGATTTGATTTCATTTTATGGTTTTGGATCTGTTGTGAACTTATTTAGATCTTATTTACATTTTGATCTGATATTATTTTGTTCATATTTTAAAATCCAAGAGCCTTCAGTCATGCTTGTAGCTGCTCTCACCAATTCCGGTGTGAAAAATCAAGTACCGCAGTTCTTCTTCAATTTTGCTATCGGGGATTTGGTGTTAGTTTCCTCTTATGAGGTTGCTGATATTTTATTTTGAGAATCATTAGATATTTTTGAAGCTATATCAGATTATGTAGCTCAAGTATTCTCTCTCCAGAGTCCCAGGGATTCTCTACCTTTGGTCACATGCTCATCTCCTCACAGAACAAGTAAAGAGGAATACATTCCGCATCTGCTTGGACACTTGCTCCTAAGATTTGGGGCTGATTTTACCACTCATGGTTTTCTGTTCAAATATACAACATATCAGTTTCTTGAGTGTTCCACACATGGTTCGAATCCTCAAGAACCTTTGCTCTCTCTTCAGATGATTTCAGTTGCTCTACATGGGTCCAGTTTTCACCTTGCAACTGTTTATATTTCTAATTCAATTGAGTGCATTGTTATTCTTCCAAAGTGGAATATTTCTCCAAACATATTCATTTAGTTTGGATTCATAGGTTCACATGCATAGTCTTAGGATGCTACTGCATAGAAGAACCAATTATTGTTTTACTGCTTAGCTTGAGGGGGGGTATTTTTCCCATTTGGTTTTCCCCGTTTCCTTGGTTATATTAAGCAGTTACTTTATTATACATGGTGACCTGTGGCCTTTGTTTCTAGGGCCCTAGCATTTTTATGTATCTATGTTTTCTAACTCTTTCTGAGTATAGCTTAAGGGGGGTGTTGGAGACATTTACCACCATACACACTCTTTTGGTCAAATTGGCCTAGTTAAACCACTATCCTAAGTATAGTTGACATTAATTGACATCAGTGGAGCATTAATTGCCATCATCCAATCACACCCACGCCTACCTACAGTCAAGGAGGCTAACTTAGCCTTCTCATATAGTCAAGGAGGCTAACTGGAGAACTCCAGGGGTGATCTGAGTGATATTAATGCACCTAATTGCTAACTAGTGGTTACAATTAGTTCAACCAATCAGTTAAGGTGCCTCCTCTCATTAAATATATTATTTAATTATTATTTAATGATTTATTATTATTATTTAATGGTCTAGAGTCAACAGGGCACCTCCACCAACTTCTGATGGTCATTTCAGCTCCAGTTAACCTCATCGGGGTTCATTGAAGTCATGGAGCACTAGCACTTGATGGTTGGCTTGCTATGACATGTGTTTGATCTCCTTCAGTTGAGATTCAGTCATTTATTGCACTCCAACTTCAGTTAGGGTTTGGTGAGTCAATTAGGGTTTTGGTCAAGTGGTTAACTGAGTGTGATTGAATGGCTAAGAGTCAGTTAAGCTAGACTCACTCACTGGATTCGAATTGTCTCCTTAGGTATTCAAATTCTTCATGGAGTTAAGCTATTGCTTGACATTGTTATTGTAACTATTCATTGTTTATTGGATATACACAGAGAGGAAACCATTATGGTTTCAATTAACACCATTTCATGAGTATTTGTTGATTATTCTTTGATGAGATTGATTCTTTGTTCCTAGATCAATGTGCAAGAATTAATAATGCGACAAGGAACAATGCAGTCTTTGAGAGAATCAAAGGAGTGGCATGACTCATGAAAGTGGATCGAATAAAAAACAAGCTGAATACCCAATTGAATGAATGATATGTAGATAAGTTCCATGTTCAAAGGTAACGACAAACAACTGCCATTATTGCAAAATGTTTTCCCTTTCCCTTAATTTCTCCATCATGATTGATGAGTGCCTTTTTTTGTTTTGACGAGTTCAAAGAGGGTAACAAACACTCATTTTAGCTCATCCGAAGATAAGTCCATTCCCATATATCTCACGAACTTGAGAAAGGAGGGGTTCATTCCAAAAAAAAAGGGTCTTTCAATGTTTAGTTTAATGAGTCCAATGAAAGAAAACTTGGTGTAGTTCATGTTTAGAGAGTCTGAACAAACTAAAGAAAAATCCAAAAGGTACTTTTTCATATGATTTAGTCCCTAAGGCCCGAAAAAGTATAAAATAATACCTTAGAGAACTCTTCCATTCATGATTGGCTGGAGTGTTTCTTTTTCGTAAATAGTCCATCCGAACCGAAAAAGAGATAACCTACCATCGAAGAGACGACTCTTCAAATACTTTTATGAGTATGAAGAAGGCAAGTACTCGACAATCTTTTCACATTTTAAGAGTCCAAAAAGAGCTTAAAGAAGACTCTATTAACATTTTTCATGTTTGAATCCAGAGCATGAAAAAGTAACAAAATAAGATCAAACCACTTTTCATGTTTTAACTAGAGCATGAAAAATGAAAAGTAAGCTCAACACCATCTTACTATTTTTAACGAGCTCGAATATTAGTTGAAAGAATACTCGAGGATTAGTTTCTTTTTTACGCAATCTTGAAACCAATGCTTAAACTATGCTTGAAAAATCCCATTAACATGATATATAGAGGTTGGAAACTTGCCCCCGGCATGATTGCTAGTGAAGCTTACCCCTAGCATGGTTGGTAGAGGCTCGACGTGCCCCCCAAGCTTCGTTTCGTCTGATGATTCTTCTTCCATACCCAACCTCAAAACCTAATTACTAATGTGAAAATGTTCACTAGGGGGGTAGGAAGAACGAGAATCAGGTAGGTGAAAAGAAGGTTCAAGTTCTAACACTAAAGGGAAGACTCGACTCAAAGGAAGGGGATATGTTTCATTTTTACAGAAGCTTGAAACAGAAGGTAACTATGCTTGGAACTGTTGATGTAATTGTAACTTCAGAATGTATTCATCGATATTTATTATGTATTGTAACCCGATGTTTATTCTAGGATGTATTGTAATGTATTTGAGTAATTTCATACCCCGATGTTTATTCCGGGAAGTTTATATAATGAGAAAGTCATGTCAAGTCATTGTGGGTAACCCTCCTATTGGCCAAGGGTTAAAGTCCCCACAGTTGGGGGGCCTTTGGGTTATTAGACTATCCTAGTGAATTTGACCCTAGGTGAGTCATTGTAAGTCAGGGAAATAGTCCCCACCATTGTGTTACCCTCCTATTGGTCAAATGAGGCAAAGTCCCCACAAGTGGTGGGGCACTAGGGTTATTAGACACTCCTAGAGATGTCGGCTCTAGTAAGTAATTGTTAAGTGAGGCTGACATGATGGAGTGGGTTCCAAGTGAACAGAAGAATATAAATAGAGAGTGAGAGCCTCTCTATTTATTATACTCATACACACACACTCACTCATTGGGGTGCATGAGTGAGAGAGGAGAAGCTCTCTCAGTGTGAGAGAGAGAGACTGCTGCTGTCGGGAGATCATCTTACTGTTTTTCGGTTTTACCTTTGTTGCTGGTTCTATCTTTGAGGAATTTGCAGGGTTTTCTCCTTTATGGATTCCTCAAGGAATATTCTTTGTGTCTCTTGTCTCTTGTGTTGTGCTTTTGTTTTATTGATGTGCATGTTATTCTCTCAGTTAAAAGATCCTAAGATCATAATGCTAGCTTGAATGATAAAAATATAACATGGTATCAGAGCTAACTTGAGAAGAAGAAATTGTGTAGATGTATAATCTAGGGTTTCTTACTTTTTGGGTCTCTCTACACAATCCATCAGCAAAAGTATGCTAGGCTGACTCTCTATTGAAGGGCACATCTTTCTGTCGAAGCGGAATTCGATTCTTAGCATATTCAGTTTTTGGTGCGGAAATTATGGATTTCTATAGAAGAGGAATTTTTGAGTGAGCCTGGCATAGGATTATTCTGCTCATCAAAACCAAAGTTTAGAGACCTAGATCAAGATTTTTTGTAGGGTGGAACTCCAGGAAAGTCAAACCCTAGTTTTACCCTAAGCTAGAAAAACCCTAAATACTAAAACTACTACGTTTTGGTACATTCGCTATATCCTAAGATTGGAGAAGTCTCAAGAGCGAAAAATTATAAGGGCCAAAGCTAAAATCTTGGAAACCATTGTATCAAAAATTCAGCCTTAGATTCGCTATATTCTGGGAGATCTGATCCTTCCAACTTAGGGTTCCATCCTCTTCTAGAATTCATCACTAAATAGGACACTTGGGGAGAATTGAAATATCTTGGGTTACAGAGGTCCACATGGAATTCCTGAAAATGTTCCAGAAAGGGAACGGGTTGTAATTTCTATGGTCTGATGTTTAGACTCAGAATATGAACTAGTGAAATGTGGAAGTCCATACAACTTTGTTGTTCTGAACAGTCCTGTAGCGAGTCACCTTGGGAAAAGGATCATAAATCCCAATTTGTGAAACAAATGCTTATGAAACCTGTGGTGTTGGATTAGGGACATGCAAGGTTACCATAGTGTGAAATGTTAGACATAGAGGAGCAATAATGTCGGAGATATCATAGAAACAGTAACAGGAATTTCTGTAGAAGAAATTGGAAAACTAGGGCATCCTGTTCCGGGAGCTTCCCTCCACTGTTTTCAGAAAAGGAGTACATTGGACAGCTCCATTTGAAGAGATATATCTATCTATCCAATTATATCTTAAAGATTCCAAGTTTTGAAAATTATATTTTCTGTCACAAACCCTAGATCAGCCAGCTCCGGAACCAGGATGGACACCTCAAATCGGCAAGATCTAATCCTTTGCTATTTTCATTTGAGGTTCTCATTTCAAAATGATCTATCACATCAGCTTGATGATTAGCTTGGTGAAGTTGACAAATTCCAAGCCTAGGAGTATATGATCTCTCTGAAGAAAATGGATTGGACACCTACATGAGTATAGAAGTTCCAGTTTCAGAGGGAGATGAGGCTAGAAGCCTTACACAGAAAGAACTTGGTCAAGGGCAAGAAGATTATTGCTGATTCAGTCATGAATCAACTTGTACTACAAGTGTCTTTCTGAAATACACTAAAGATGTTTGATTCCTTTACCAAGCTATTTGAAGGGAAGAATAGAAATCAGAATATGACCTTAAGAAACCAGTTGAAGAATGTGAAGATCCATAATGCAGAGACCATGTAGTCATACTTTACAAGGGTCTCTCAAATCAAAGAACAACTTGTAGCGGTAAAAGAAGAAGTGAATACTGCAGTATTGGTGATGTCCACCTTGAATGGCTTCCCAGGATCATGGGATTCATTCATGCGAGGAATGTGTGCCAGAAAGAAGTGATTACTTTCAGTAGACTCCGAGAAGAAGAAGAAGCTCAACTCATAAGAAGAGAAGAAAAGATGGGAGCAACTGAAGATCAAGCTTTCACTGTCCAAAGAAGATCCCTCAATCGATGAGAAATATGAAGATCTCAACTCTTGAAGAACTTCTTATCCACCTTAGCATTTGGATAAGAAACGATGCTATTATGAATGAAGAAGACGATGAAGCTGAAGACTCAAGAATGAGTATACCCACAAAACAAATAAAGATAAGTATTCAATTGTCATTTCATGATATTATTTTGTTATGCATTTGTTTATATTCAACTAATGTATTATGCATGATAGGATGTTTGCATTAACAATAGTATACTACTAATATACATGTGATGGGTAAGTAGCTCATGGTGCTATACAACTCTCCATTGCTACTTATCTAGAATGAAACCTCTTTGTTGACATATTGGATTATTGCACAATCTCAATGTTGTCTTGGTAGAGATGGAAGGCATCTAGAAAGTTTCAGTGAGATATGGATGATGTTGTATTGGCTAAAGTAGTTGCATGATCATATATTTATGCATAAGAAATTGCCAGTATAAATATTCCTTATGAATGTGTCTAACCATACAAATGCATTTGACTTGTAGGAAAGATCGCATACATAATATCCTACAAGCAAAGAAGGATGAGACTTGTTCCAAAGAACAAGTGACGACAGTTCAAGATGAAGAATAATATGATGAATGCAGCGACATCATTGATGCAGAACCTTCCAGCTATGAAGAAGTAACCAAGAAGAAAGGGAAGACCAGTTCAAGAAGAATGATGTCTAGGATACAGTATCGATACGTGAAGGGAATTTCATAGTTCCATCATGCAGTAGATGGAAACATTGTACAAAGCAAGATTCGTAGCACAAGGCTTCTCATGAAAAGAAGGCCTAGACTACGAAGAGACATTTGCAGCTAGTAAGAGTTTAAACACATATATGATGAGCTTGATGAATATCTTAACCTTTTATACAAGGTTGAAGATGCAATTCTATACACTAGATGGTCACATAGAATATTATCAGCATAGGAAGCTACTTGTCACTCCGGTACAGAATGTTTCAGTACATAGAGTACGGAAGACAGAGGGAGTATGATGCTCCGCTTCAGAGGGAGTGACTGCAGAAGATCTAAGGTTTGACATGATATGACAGGATGGATAGATTACTGATGACTCTAGGCTTTACTGAGAGTAAAGAAAATTCCAACCTTTGCTTCAAGGTTGAAGGCGGAAGACTAGTGATGCTCCTGTTATGTGTCGATGCACTATTTTTCTAGGCATGGAAGTGTGGAAGAATGTGGATGGGATCTTCCTTGGACAAAGGAAGTATGTAGTAGAGATCCTGAAGAGGTTCGAGATGATTGATTGCAAGGCCATGACCACACCTATGGCATAGAACATGAAGCTATTGAGTGATGCTTCACCAGAGACAGTTGATGCTATGATGTATCGTTAGATGATTGGGTACTTGATGTACCTAACGAACACGAGACTAGACATTTACTTTGCTGTGAACACCTTGACCCAGTTCCCGACAGATCCGAGACATGTTCACTTGATTGCTACAAAGAATATTTTGAGGTACTTGAAGGGTACAGTTGATTATGGGCTCAAGTACGATGCGAATCAGAAGATTAACCTAGAGGGTTATGTTGATTCAGATTGGGAAAATAGTGTCCATCGATAGGAAGAGCACTTCAGGGTGTTGCTTCAGTATGATATCAGGTGTGATCTCTTTTTTTAGTAGGAATCAATCCTGTGTGGCACTGAGTATAGTTGAAGTAGAGCATGTCACAGCTTGTTCAGCTAGTTGTGAGGCAGTATGGCTGAGGAAGCTACTATCTGATTTATATGATCTCCAGTTGGATGCTACTTGTATACATTGTGACAACCAGAGTTGTGTAAAGTTGTCAGATAATCCAGTGTTCCATGACAAGTCAAAGCATATTGAGATCAATTACCAGTATATCAGGGATATGGTGCAAAGGGGAGCAATGAAGCTCCAGTATGTTGCGACGGAGGAATAGATAGCTGATGTATTGATGAAGCCATTGGCTAGGCTGAAGTTCGAGTACTTCAGTGAGAAGCTTGGTGTTCTCCAGATCGTGTTTTCCTCCAAGAGAAAGTGACGAGACCCATAGCCATTTTGACATGGTGAGAGGATTGGTTCCTTCCATGGTCAGATGTAAGGGCTGAGCCATTTTGTCATGGTGAAAGGATTGGTTCCTTCCATGCCAGATATGAGTGCTAAGCCAATTTGATATGACTGTAGGATTGGTTCCTACATGATTAGATATAAGGGCTATTGCCATTCTTGGAATGGAGGTGCCTGGTCAGTTACCAGGAAAACTTAGTCTAAGGCTGAGGGCCATTCTGATAGGACTATGATATGTGTTCCCACTTGATTAGATGTAAGGGCTGAGCCATTCTGTCATGGCTAAAGGATTAAGTTCCTTCCATGTTAGATGTGGGTGTTGGCCATTCCGACGAGTAGTGTTACCACCTAAGTTGTACTTAGTGGTTTTTTTTATCAAGTGAGCCTGGTGAACTGGACAAGGATAACTTGTTTGGACTTCAGAGAACCTTCATTCTTGCTTCTGGGAAGCTTTGTTGTACTATATCGCATGTTCATACCCCATGGGGGAATTGTAATAAATGTTCTAGCATGATAGTGTCTATAAAAGAATCGGTCTCTTAGAATTTATTTGTCAATATGATCAGCCCAGGGTGTTTTTTTCCCTTGGTTATTATTGGTTGTTGAATAAACGACTGATAATTTCTGAGTTTTTCACTCCATACCTCCAAAGTTGGGGTGGTCGGCTTGGCATTTAGGCCTATTGAGGTTATTAGAATCTATGTGTCAATGTTTAAACATTCTAGACATCATGGTTGAGTCATATGAACATGTCTAAGTCCCCCTAGGTTTTTTCAATTTTTCAATTTTTTATTTTTTTCAGTGTTTTTTATTAAAGTTTAATTTTTCCAAAACTTAGGCTATTTTTTAATAGTTTAATTAGAAAAAATGATTTTGTAATAAAATTGGGAAAAATAATCAGTTTCAGTCATGTAGGTGCTCATTTTCAAGCTAAGAGCACCATGTAAACCCATGGACCCACTATTTCCTAGTTTTGAGTGATTTTCCATCACTCAGGTCAGAAAGCCCCAAAAAACCATTTATTGATTATTTATGGACCCACTATTTCCTATTTTTTAGTGATTTTCCATCACTCAGGTCAGAAAGCCCCCAAAAATCATTTATTGATTATTTTAATTAATAAATTGATGAATAATGGAGCAATTCCAAAATCATAGATTAGTGGATTCTCAGCGAATTTGATTGAAATCAGTTAGATCTGAATCAGATTAATTGGATTTGACAAATCCTTGACTGAGGAGGTGATCAAATCAAATCCAGAGTTGATCTTCAGCATCCTTTATAGGGAATTTCGCCCTCCCTCTCTACTCAACATGTTTTTGCTCATTTGGATGAGTTTTGGTGGATGCTTCAGTCAACAAGTTGAGGTGTCAGTCAAATCAGCTCTCCGATTGACAATTGCACTCAGTGAGACTCAGATCTGGTTCAGTTAGACACAGATCAAGCATTGATGGACTCTCCATCAGCATATTTGGTTTATCTCCTTGGGATTTGTGCCCCCCTTGGGTTGGATCTCCTGGTTTTTGTATATATCCAAGCACAGCAGCCTCTTCCAAGCTAGTTAGAGTTGGATTGAAGGGCTTGCTATTGTAATATTGTTGTAATCTTTTTATTGTTGGAATAAATAAGCTTTGGAGGATAAATGGTGTAATTCTCTCATGTCTGTGGATTAAGCATTGTCTTACGGCTATTGATGTTGCTGACTTTTCTCTCAATTTCTGCATCTGAACCTTGTCTGGCTTGAACGATTCAGCTGAATCAATAGGAGTATAGTTGGGCAAGTAAGGTTACTTGTTTTTTCTATATCTCATAGCATATATGTTTGAAGATCCATATTATACATGTTTAATAAGTTTATTTGCATGTAAATTTTTCCTCTTTTTCATATATATATCCAGATCTCATGAGGTTTCGTGCAAGATTGTGTGTTTAGCTTTCATGTAGCAAGGATTGGAAAAGATGTGGGTCTAGTTTGACTCCACTGTACATACAAAAACTTTGTTAAGGCATTTCCCCTCTGTATTCCACTAACAAGTTTCCATTGCAGATCCATCCAACAACTGGCCTTTCCCCTTCTCTTCCTCCTTTCTTTAAAAAATCAATCTTCCAGTTACCTGTCTCTTCCTCTTATGATCAGATCTAGTTCTAAGAATTGAATATATACTATTAGATCTATTTCATAAGAGTCTTTCTTCTTATATCTACAATTTCATAAAGAGTATCATTTCATAAAGATAGATCTAGGTGTAGGAATTGCCCTTTTTGCAAGTAGCTAAGTCATAGATATAAAACTTGCTCATAAGGTAGTTTATTTTTCATTCTTTAAAGATTCATATTCTGAAACAAAGTTCACATCTTATTTTCTGCCCAAAAATCAAGCCAATATCCCAAGGAAATCTTGTTTTCCTTGGTTCCTTTTTGCATAACTAGATTACCCCAATTTAACATGTTTTAACTTAGTTTTTATTTTGTTAAAAGTAAGCTGACCCAAAGGTACTTTCAGAGTGATTTTGGGAATATTTTAGTCTAATATGCTCGCTGGTTTTTATCAGTTTTCATAGAAGAGAAAGGAAGCTGCTGTTCAAAAGTGGCCTCAGGAGTGTTCAAATCCCTCCAGGGGTCTCCCATTTGACTAAAACCTTTAATTTTCGCACTTTGTAAGCTCTTGATTTCACTCTGTATAAGGATCAAGACGAATTATATCAGTTCTCTTATATTTTAACCACTATTAATAAAAATCATTTTTGAATAGGCTCTTTCGAGCCCATTCCCCATCCCCCCTCGGGGGATTTGCGTCCGTGTCTTTTTTTTTTTTCTTTTCGTTCATATTTTGTAATATAGAGTAGCATTAATCTACAGAATAGTATAATTTGACATAAAATCAATTCTATATTCCATTTCTATTTTTTTCAAAGTAACTTTAATACTTACCCCACGAGCCTCCTTTGAGTCGAAAGGTGAAGAAAGGTTCGTGGTAGTCTAATTAGAAAATTGTGGTTTGCTCATTGTTTATGTTTCATTTTCTATCATCTTTTTTTTCAGTAAGCATTATAAAATTAACCCCTCCTTGATTCCCTGATTGAGATCCACTTGGATCGAAAGAGGTTCCTGGAGGGCTTTCTTTTAACAAGAACACCCATTATAAAATTTACTAAAATTGACAAGAATCTGGTGTGTATGCTCTACACTTGGCTACGGTTCATCTGATCAGTCAAAATATATCAAAATCACTTGAGTGACTATTATAATTAGGACTCACTCCCCAAATTGACAAACCATCAGGTGAAAATCCAACACCTAGATCAAACCATCATGGTGGCAAAATACCCAAAGGAAGCGGGAACTTCTGAAAAGTGACCTTGGGGCACTGATCTCTGTCACACCCGAACAGGTGCGTTATGAAAAATAGCCTCAGAGACTCCATTCAGCCTACATATTCCTTGCGTGTAGCCATGAAGGTTTAGTTTTGGACATACTCCAAGTACTCTCGGGTATATCTGGAGTCCACCTCTTTGCCTAATTTTAATCAAATCACACCTCAAATTTAACTTAAAACATACCAAGAGGCAATTGCAAAACATTCACTCTAAGAACATGTAAGTACATTGATTCTATTTTTTGACTCCATTCTAAGGCACTGGTTATTTTCTTGCTTTATATATATATTGTGTCTTGGCATTGTGCTTTCATGTGTTCATTTTTGTATCTTGTCATGTTTGATTGTCTATAGTTAAATTTCAAACTCCTAATCAACTCATTCAGTTTAACATCACCATACTAAGTAATTATCCTTGGTAACTTAATAGGGTCTTGTTAACACCCAAAAAGGGTTCACTACCTCATCTACCCCACTACATGGCTCATTTGTCCATTTTCCTACCATATTTCCATCAAAAACCCATAAAACCATCTAAAAAGCCTCCAAAAGGCCATAAAACCCTCTTTTTCTCCAAAAATATCCAAAATTCCTCCAAAAAAGCAAAAATCTCCAAAAAGGAAGAAAAAATATAAAATAATGAGGAAAAGGAGAAAAAAACCCTAAATAGCTGAAACCCTAAACAGCTGAAACCCTAAACCTAAATCGGCACTCCACCACTATAAATAAGTGATGGAGACCCCTTATTTAAAAATCCACAATCACAAGTATCCTGCCTCTGCCAAAATTGCTCTTGAAACCCTAGCTCACCATCGAGCTACTTTCACCGTGAGAGCCTCCTTTTGGCCCACTTCCACCATTGGAGAAAGAGAAGGAGCAGCTGGAGCTCGGAGCAACCTTTCGGATCAGCGCAACGGGATTTACCAACCTCCACATTGGAGGTCAGATCAATAAAAAAATCATTCTTTACTTTTTGTTGTTTTGCTTCATGAACATGTTTAGATTAATTTTTATTACCGTTTAGCATCTTTTATTTCACATATTATTGAACTGCTACTAAGGAATCCATTGTCCTTAGTAGGTGCTCATTCGCACAAGCTAGGTATAAAACCCTAGCAACAGTTTTGGCGACTCCGCTGGTTTTTTAATTTATTTTATTTCCCGTTTTGTCCTTTCGGCTGTCGTTTTCGGCCGATGTAAACCGCCGTTTTTTGTTTCACAGTCGCGTTCCGACCGCATCTTTCTAGCCCTTAGCTGCGACCCAACCGCGCCTTTCCAGCTCTTAGCTGCGACTCGACTGCATCCTTTTCCTTGTTTGCTGCCCTCCGACCGCGCCTTTTAGCCATTTTACCCGCGTCCCGATCACGCCTTTCTAGCTTTAACCCGTGACCTGAGCGCGCCTGTTTCTTCCAAACCCGCAGTCCGCCCGCATCTATTCTCCAGAAACCCGCGACCTGTATGCGCCTGTTTCCTCTAAACCCGCGGTCCGCCCGCCTGTGTTCTTCAGAAACCCGCAATCTGTTCGTGCCTGTTTCCTTCAAACCCGCGGTTCGACCGCCGATCCGATCTGACTTTTGCACTTGTTCCTACTTTTGAACCCAACCCCTTTGCTGCCATATTTTCTGCACCTGCACAACCATCTGTTCTACCTGCACTTTTGTCCCCCTTTACAGAATTTAAAAAAAAAAATTCAGCATTGTTTATTCAGATAATTTTGCATGGTAAAATTTTTCTTTCAGTATTATTGATATTTAGGAAGTTGCCCTGGCACGTCTCTTCTGGGTTCATAACCTCACAAGCACACAATCTGTCACCTAATTCAAGTGAGACATAAAAACTACTTAACTCAGCCAACATTCTAACCCCACTTGGGGAACACAAAAGAATTTTTGTAGTTAGGTAGGATCGGGGGGATAGGCTTCCAAAAACACCCCTCGGTTACTTACACTTGAGACATAGTTATTGTCCATTAGGGAACCAAAATCCCCTAGTATTTTTTGACACGGTCACAACCGGTTTATCAGAGGGCCTCTCCCTTAGGAGGGTTGAAGTCGTGAGATTGGTTCCGGAGGTCTGAGTGGAATACCGAACTCCATTCAGTAACTGAAGGGCTACCTTTCGCAGTTCTCGGGATATCCCTGTATAGGGGTATTGTGGTAAAAGGACCAAGTGGCAGATTTACCTTTCTGGACATGTCATGAATGTGGTATCTTAGTTTCCATTCTTCTAGGATTTGACTACTCGGTGTCCCTCCCGGTAGGGGGATACCTTAGCCACTTGGCTTTCCTATTTGTATTGTCTGACTTGGATTTCATCACCTTGCAGAGGATATGTCTAGTTGAGTCATAATACTTTTAGTTAGGTGTTTGCATGCTCCCTTACCTCCTTTTGGTCTAGTGAGTCCACCGTTTTTTATTTGTAGGCAACCTGCTGTTTTTTGGTATTCTGACCATTTCTATTGACACTCCACCTATTGTAGCACGCAGTTACAGTGGGTGTTTTGAGTTGGTTGTTGGCCTGAGCACCCTATTTTTTGAGCTCTCCTTCTGCACACTCGGTTGCATTAGAGTTTTTGAGCTGATTTGTAGTTACCTCAACCCACAAAGATTTGACTCCATTTATCACCATTGAGTCCCCGAGACATTCTCGACGCCTCATAGACAAGCCCCCACAGCACGGTTCACTTGACACCACCCGTCATCGACACAGCTCATCATCACTTGATACCACTCATCATAGATCTCGAGCCTTGTCACTTGACTCCACTCGTCAACGGCATAGAACTCCGTCACCAGATACTGACGCCCCTTATTGTACCTCTGATTCTGAGCCAGACTCCGAGAACCCCCTTTACACTGCCCCCACTAGCCCCATGGCTGGCGTGACTCCCACTCCCATCATGGTAGGGACCGTTGGTGGCACATCCACCATGACACCAGTTACCACACCTACTTTGGGTATGCCCTCCACGGGGGCCCCCTCTACTGTTCCCCTCACAGCACTGATTCCCGCAGCGGGAATACCTATCCCCACTCCATTAGTGACCCATACTACCCATGGTGGTGCAGGACCGTCCTATACCACCTTAGTTCCCCCACTTGGGGGCAAATTCCCTCACATGACCCCTCCACTTGGGGGCATCGGCCCCAACTTGGTCCAACCCACTACCGTGTCACATCCTTCATCCAGTTTGCCATTCATGGCTAGCATCAACCTTCCTGACCTAGCCAGATTAACCAATGACCCCATCCGACACGACCCTGCGTGGCCTCACATGCCCACCAAGCTCCCCTCTGACATCCCTAAGTTCGAGGGAAAGGCAAGTGAGGACCCACAGAACCATATCATGTCCTTCCATCTATGGTGTTCCTCCAACTCCATAGTAGACGACTCAATTCGCCTCCGTTTATTACAGCGCACTTTCACCGGCTCTGCTGCCAAGTGGTATATCGAACAACCCCATGGAACCCATGCCACCTTTACTTCCCTTGCCTCGACCTTCCTGCAGTTCTTCCAGTTACCTGTCCGCTATCACGTAGGCGTTGAGATCGTACTATCATGTAGAGAAAACATGGCTACCCACATCACGGACCAAATTCATGAATGGCGTCGACACCGTAGCCTATGCAAAATCAAGTTAGATGACCGGATCTTCCTAGATTGGTTCCTCAAATCCCTCCTTCCTATCATTTCTAAGGATGTGGCATCCGAAATACCCCAGTCTGAAGAGGAGGCTATCCTTAAAGCCCAACAGTTCGATCTCATTTATGCCCAGTCGGGTTATCTTTATACCATAATACCTGACGCCCCTCGCGACGATTCCTCCCAGCGCGATGCACGGGGGGCATCCCACGCTGCCGACAGCATCATTGGTCGTGTCTCTTCGCAGCCTCAACCATTTTGCATAGCCCGTCCTACCCCTGGCCCTGACCCTTCGCGGGATACCTCACAGTCTGGAGCAAACAACCCGTATGCTCCCATGACACATCACCACCATACCCATGGACCCTCATGTCCACCACAGTGTTTCGGTCATGCGACTCCTGCTCACGCCCCCCCTGTTGCACCTTAGGCCTACTATCACCAGCAGGCTGCACCAACCCCTGCGGCACACCCACAACCCGCTCCACAACACTATCAGCAACCCCCTCAGGTTGCTGCACCTGCACAGCCTCCACCTACATATCATCCACCGCAGCCTACTCCAGCCGACGTGCAACCTCAGAATCCACCTGCTGTCCAAGGGCAAGTTTACGCTCAACAAAACCCGCAGCAAAACTAGAACAACCAACGCAAACAGGGCCAACAAAACCCCAGCAGAGGTCGAAATCGTGGGAACAACCAACCGACCGAACAAGCTGGTCAACACCCTAATCCTCCCACTAGTAATAATGTGGCCCCTGATAACCAAAACCCTGATCGCCCGCCCAAGCAGGCTGAAAACCCCAATTTGCGCACAAACTATCCTTGTTCTGTTTGTGGGGTCTATGGCCACTACACACATTTTTGTCCACATATGGAGCGAGTTCGGCAACTTTTGGCTGCGGATGTACACCACCAAGGGCAAGCGGCTCCTCAAGCACCACCCAACCCCCCACAACCTCAGCAGCCACCTTTTGTGCTGCAAAACCCCTTACCAACCCAAGGCGTAGTGAACACTGAACCGTTGGCTCCCCCTCAAACTAACGCACCAACAAAACAAACCACTTATGCTGCTCCTGATCAACCCATGTTCGATTTAGGGACCCACCAATTGTTGATGATGTCCTCCGATGAGGTCAACCTCCAGACCCGGCGGAACCAATATGGCTCCACCCATGAAGCCCCTCCCGCCGATACACCTACTAACGCTCATCCCACTGATCAGGAGTTATGTATACCTCCACCTCCACTAAATGGCGCTCCCAGAGCGCCTCGTTTCCCACTTCACCGTATCAACAATAACCCCAATACGTGGGCTGCGTTAAATTACAACATTGTCGATGACTTAGCCCAATCCCCCGCAACCATGTCTGCGTTAGAAGTCTTAAAAAATTTCCCTTCACAGCACAAGAATTTACTCTCAGCCATTGGGGCTATTGATCCAAATGATTCGCAGTTAATGGCATTTGATTTGGACCAATCCGAACCTCGCCTGCCTTCCACTTTGGCATTCCAAGTTTCTGTTTCCATTCGAAATTTTGTCATCCATCGATGCATTATTGATGAAAGTGCCTCTACATGTGTCATGCCCACCTCCATCTGGGAGAAAATGGGATCCCCCCCTCTCCAGTAGTCCTCTACTGCGTTGCGAGCTTACGCCGGCCGTTCAGCTCAACCCCAAGGCCTATTAACTAACATCCCCGTCTCACTGGCTGGAAAAATTGTCCTCATAAACATCGAGGTTATCAATGCATAGCTTGATTACAACCTTTTACTTGGCCGCAGCTACATGTATGCCATGTGGGCAGTTGCTTCTACCGCTTTTCATACCATGATGTTCCCCCATGAGGGACGCGTGGTCAAGGTTGACCAACTCACTTACCATGATCCCAATGCCCCCGCGGCACCCGAAAATGTTCTCCCCATGGTTGAACAACCTGTTTCGGGTGCCACCACCTCATTCGTTTCTTCTATGGGGCCCGGAGTTTACTCAGATGCACCAATGACCTCGACCTTCCCATCTCTTCCACCCCCGTCACCTGCCACTGAAGTGTCCGACCCATGTACCCTGTCCCATAACATGCGAACTCCTACTCATCAACCGCCCTTGTTGCCTCAACCCCCTTTGGTACCTAGTCACATTGGTGCTACACCCATCCATACCATTCCTTTCCTCTTCCCTCCCTCAAGAGTAGTTAGCGCCCCGATCATGGCCACCCTCAGCCTTCCTGGGTTAACCTTAGGATTGCTCATTTGGTATCTTTCGCCTCCCGGTCATCTGTCGACACCAGATTTCGTCCTGCAACCGGTGCAACCCATTGTCACTACTAGTCAACCACCTCCCGGTGTCGCTACCTCGTCATCCTCCATGAAACCCCCCCTCCTCTTACCAAACCCACTGGGGGCAGAGGCCCCCAACCTTACACTGATGTCCAACCTCCTAAGACAGTAAAAAATCCCCCTGTATTTCGTGCTCCTCCCAAATGAGTGCTGTGCGATGAGTTGGGCCATGCGACTCACCTATGTCCTTAGTTACCGGCATTACAGGAATACATGCAACTGCTTGACGACGACCCCACTATCCCAGTTGTCCATCTAGAATCAACCCCTAAGCCTCGAGACAAATCCCTGCGCACTAACCACTCCTGTGCCTTATGCGGTGTCTACGGGCATTACTCACATCACTGTCCCGATCTCCCCGAGTACAGAGTAGCTCTCTTTGAAATGAACAATCTGGATCTTGAGACGGCACCACCCACCATTTTGGAAATCCACCCCCCGGACTCTTCCTCTTCCGAAGAGGTTAATACCATTTATATGATCTCTTCATGATCTCTTCCACCACTACTCCTTCGTCAACCGATTTGACGACACAAACATTCCGTACGGATGAGGAGATTCTCGAGGCTCTCACTGCCCCGCATTATCCTTGGGATGACATGCACCATCATTCCTACTTCCTCCCAGATGAATCTTTCTCCAACACTGCTACCCAATTTGCAGTTGAATCCAAAGACTTCCTTCCCCACAAGGTCGACTGGTTCAAGGACCCTATTCCTGCTCCTGACGCCTTTGAAGAGGGTAACATGGCCAACATCTCACCTATCATCCAAATTGA
Source organism: Pseudotsuga menziesii (assembly GCA_001517045.1). NCBI lineage: Eukaryota > Viridiplantae > Streptophyta > Pinopsida > Pinales > Pinaceae > Pseudotsuga > Pseudotsuga menziesii. The sequence goes on from LPNX010403960.1 coordinate 106,427, forward strand.
TATCGCTGCCCCCGGAAGCACCCCCGAACTCATCGCTTTAGGAGCATCTTGCACTGAGCAGGAGATTGAGGAATACAACAAACTCTTCACAGAATTCCGCGATGTCTTTACCTGGTCTTATACCGAAATTCCCGGTCTTGACCCTGCCATTAAAGAGCACCACATTGACACATGGCCTGATGTACCCCCCGTTCGTCAGAAACAGCGTCCCATTCATCTCTAGTTACAGTTTTGGAATCAGCACGATGAGACCATCACGATGGTCACCTCGTTGCATTATTTTTTGCTACATCATTTTTGCCCATTTTTTTCGATACCAATAGTCGCCTCGGTTTGCGCACCACTTCGGCCGCTTTCCGTTTTTAACACTTTTTATATCGCCGGATTCATTTTTCTTAGCTCGTGATGATGCTTGAGATCATCTCTTGCGCTCACTTGGTACAATTTCAACATTGTGTCTCGACATCTTGCTGCCTCAATGTACGCGCCACATCAGCCGCCATCAGATTGTTCCTAAAATTGAAAGCAACTCCTAAAAAGTATGCACACAATGTTGATTAAAATTAGGCAAAGAGGTGGACTCCAGATATACTCGAGAGTACTTGGAGTATGTCCAAAACTAAACCTTCATGGCTACACGCAAGGAATATGTAGGCTGAATGGAGTCTCTGAGGCTATTTTTCATAACGCACCTGTTAGGGTGTGACAGAGATCGGTGCCCCGAGGTCACTTTTCAGAAGTTCCTGCTTCCTTTGGGTATTTTTCCACCATGATGGTTTGATCTAGGTGTTGGATTTTCACCTGATGGTTTGTCAATTTGGGGAGTGAGTCCTAATTATACTAGTCACTCAAGTGATTTTGATATATTTTGACTGATCAGATGAACCGTAGCCAAGTGTAGAGCATACACACCGGATTCTTGTCAATTCTAGTAAATTTTACAATGGGTGTTCTTGTTAAAAGAAAACCCTCCAGGAACCTCTTTTGATCCAAGTGGATCTCAATCAGGGAATCAAGGAGGGGTTAATTTTATAACTTTTTAGGAGTTGCTTTCAAATTTAACTTAAAACGTACCAAGAGGCAATTGCAAAACATTCACTCCAAGAACATGTAAGTACATTGATTCTATTTTTTGACTCCAGTCTAAGGCACTAGTTATTTTCTTGCTTTATATATATATTGTGTCTCGGTATTGTGCTTTCATGTGTTCATTTTTGTATCTTGTCATGTTTGATTGTCTATAGTTAAATTTCAAACTCCTAATCAACTCATTCAGTTTAACATCACCATACTAAGTAATTATCCTTGGTAACTTAATAGGGTCTTGTTAACACCCAAAAATGGTTCACTACCTCATCTACCCAACTACATGGCTCATTTGTCCATTTTCCTACCATATTTCCATCAAAAACCCATAAAACCATCTAAAAAGCCTCCAAAAGGCCATAAAACCCTCTTTTTCTCCAAAAATATGCAAAATTCCTCCAAAAAAGCAAAAATCTCCAAAAAGGAAGAAAAAATATAAAATAATGAGGAAAAGGAGGAAAAAACCCTAAACAACTGAAACCCTAACCCTAAACTGGCACTCCACCACTATAAATAAGTGATGGAGACCCCTTATTTAAAAATCCACAATCACAAGTATCCTGCCTCTGCCAAAATTGCTCTTGAAACCCTAGCTCACCATCGAGTTACTTTCATCGTGAGAGCCTCCTTTTGGCCCACTTCCAACATTGGAGAAAGAGGAGCAGCTGGAGCTTGGAGCAACCTCTCGGATCAGCGCAACGGGCTTCACCAACCTCCACATTGGAGGTCAGATCAATAAAAAAATCATTCTTTACTTTTTGTTCTTTTTCTTCATGAACATGTTTAGATTAATTATTATTATTGTTTAGCATCTTTTATTTCACATATTATTGAACTGCTACTAAGGAATCCATTGTCCTTAGTAGGTGTTCATTTGTACAAGCTAGGGGTAAAACCCTAGCAACAGTTTTGGCAACTCCGCTGGTTTTTTAATTTATTTTATTTCCCATTTTGTCCTTTCGGCTGTTGTTTTCGACCGCCGTAAACCACCGTTTTTTGTTTCACAGTCGCGTTCCGACCGCGTCTTTCCAGCTGTTAGCTGCGACTCGACCATGCCTTTCCAGCTCTTAGCTACGACTCGACCGCATCCTTTTCCCTGTTTGCTGCGCTCCGACCGCGCCTTTTAGCCATTTTACCCGCGTCCCGACCGCGCCTTTCCAGCTTTAACCCGCGACCTGAGCATGCCTGTTTCTTCCAAACCCTGGGTCCGCCCACGTCTGTTCTCTAGAAACCCGCGACCTGTACGCGCCTATTTCCTCTAAACCCACGGTCCGCCCGCCTGTGTTCTTCAGAAACCTGTGATCTATTCGCGCCTGTTTCCTTCAAACCCGCAGTCCGACCGCCGATCCGATCTGACTTTTGCACTTGTTCCTGCTTTTGAACCCAGCCCCTTTGCTGTCATATTTTCTACACCTGCACAGCCATCTGTTCTACCTGCACTTTTGTCCCCCTTTACAGAATTTTGAAAAAAAAATTCAGCATTGTTTATTCAGATAATTTTGCATGGTAAAATTTTTTTTTCAGTATTATTGATATTTAGGAAGTTGCCCTGGCACTTCTCTTCTGGGTTCATAACCTCACAAGCACACAATCTGTCACCTAATTCAAGTGAGACTTAAAAATTACTTAACTCAACCAACATTATAACCCCACTTGGGGAACATAAAAGAATTTTTGTAGTTAGGTAGGATCGGGGGGATAGGCTTCCAAAAACACCCCTCGGTTAATTACACTTGAGACATAGTTGTTGTCCATTAGGGAACCAAAATCCCCTAGTATTTTTTGACACAATCACAACCGGTTTATCAGAGGGCCTCTCCCTTAGGAGGGTTGAAGTCGTGAGATTGGTTCCGGAGGTCTGAGTGGAATACCGAACTCCATTCAGTAACTGAAGGGCTACCTTTCGCAGTTCTCGGGATATCCCTATATAGGGGTATTGCTGTAAAAGAACCAAGCGGTAGATTTACCTTTCTGGACGTGTCATGAACGGGGTATCTTAGTTGCCATTCTTCTAGAATTTGACTACCCGGTGTCCCTCCCTGTAGGGGGATACCTTAGCCACTTGGCTTTCCTATTCGTATTGTCTGACTTGGATTTCATCACCTTGCAGAGGATATGTCTAGTTGAGTCATAATACTTTTAGTTAGGTGTTTGCATGCTCCCTTACCTCCTTTTGTTCTAGTGAGTCCACCATTTTTTGGTATTCTGACCATTTCTGTTGACACTCCGCCTATTGTAGCACCCAGTTACAGTGGGTGTTTTGAGTTGGTTGTTGGCCTGAGCGCCCTATTTTTTGAGCTCTCCTTCTGCACACTCGGTTGCATTAGAGTTTTTGAGCTGATTTGTAGTTACCTCAACCCACAGAGTTTTGACTCCATTTATCACCATTGAGTCCCCAAGACATTCTCAGCGCCTCAGAGGCGAGCCCCCACAACACGGTTCACTTGACACCACCCGTTATTGACACAGCTCATCATCACTTGATACCACTCATCATAGATCTCGGGCCTTGTCACTTGACTCCACTCGTCAGCGGCATAGAACTCCGTCACCAGATACTGACGCCCCTTATTTTACCTCCGATTCTGAGCTAGACTCCGAGAACCCCCTTTACACTGCCCCCACTAGCCCCATGGCTGGCATGACTCCCACTCCCATCATGGTAGGGACCGTTGGTGGCACATCCACCTTGACACCAGTTACCACACCTACTTTGGTTATGCCCTCCACGGGGGCCCCCTCTACTGTTCGCCTCACAGCACTGATTCCCACAGCGAGAATACCTACCCCCACTCCATTAGTGACCCATACTACCCATGGTGGTGCAGGACCGTCCTATACCACCTTAGTTCCCCCACTTGGGGGCAACCTCCCTCACATGACCCCTCCACTTGGGGTCATCAGCCCCAACTTGGTCCAACCCACTACCGTGTCACATCCTTCGTCCAGTTTTCCATTCATGGCTAGCCTCAACCTTCCTGACCTAGCCAGATTAACCAACGACCCCATCTGACATGACCTTGCGTGGCCTCACATGCCCATCAAGCTCCCCTCTAACATCCCTAAGTTCGAGGGAAAGGTAGGTGAGGACCCACAGAACCATATGATGTCCTTCCATCTATGGTGTTCCTCCAACTCCATAGTAGATGACTCTATTCGCCTCCATTTATTACAGCGCGCTTTCACTGGCTCTGCTGCCAAGTGGTATATCGAACAACCCCATGGAACCCATGCCACCTTTACGTCCCTTTCCTCGACCTTCTTGCAGTTCTTGCAGTTACCTGTCCGCTATGACGCAGGCGTTGAGATCCTACTATCATGTAGACAAAACACGGCTACCCACATCACGGACCACATTCATGAATGGCGTCGACACCGTAGCCTATGCAAAATCAAGTTAGATGACCGGATCTTCCTATATTGGTTCCTCAAATCCCTCCTTCCTATCATTACTAAGGATGTGGCATCTGAAAGACCCCAGTCTAAAGAAGAGGCTATCCTTAAAGCCCAACAGTTCGATCTCATTTATGCCCAGCCGGGTTATCTTTATACCATAATACCTGACGCCCCTCGCGACGATTCCTCCCAGCGCGATGCGCCAGGGGCATCCCACGCTACCGACGGCATCATTGGCCGTGTCTCTTCGCAGCCTCAACCATTTTCCATAGCCCGTCCTACCCCTGGCCCTGACCCTTCGCGGGCTACCTCACAGTCTGGAGCAAACAACCCATATGCTCCCATGACACATCACCACCATACCCATGGACCCTCATGTCCACCACAGTGTTTCGGTCATGCGACTCTTGCTCACGCCCCCCCTATCGCACCTCAGCCCTACTATCACCAGCAGGCTGCACCAACCCCTGCGGCACACCCACAACCCGCTCCACAACACTATCAGCAACCCCCTCAGGTTGCTACACCTGCGCAGCCTCCACCTACATATCATCCACCGCAGCTTGCTCCAGCCCACGCGCAACCTCAGAATCCACCTGCTGTCCAAGGGCAATTTTACGCTCAACAAAACCCACAGCAAAACCAGAACGACCAACGCAACCAGGGCCAACAAAACTGCGGCAGAGGCCAAAATCGTGGGAACAACCAACCGACCGACCAAGCTGGTCAACACCCTAATCCCCTCGCTAGTAATAATGTGGTCCCTGATAACCAAAACCATGATCGCCCTCCCAAGCAGGCTAAAAACCCCAATTTGCGCACAAACCATCCTTGTTCTGTTTGCGGGGTCTATGGCCACTACACACATTTTTGTCCACATATGGAGCGAGTTCGGCAACTTTTGGCTGCGGATGTACACCGCCAAGGGCAGGCGGCTCCTAAAGCACCACCCAACCCCCCACAACCTCAGCAGCCACCTTTGGTGCTGCAAAACCCCTTACCAACCCAAGGCATAGTGAACACTGAACCGTTGGCTCCCCCTCAAACTAACGCACCAGCAAAACAAATCACTTACGTTGCTCCTGATCAACCCATGTTCGATTCAGGGACCCACCACTTGTTGATGATGTCCTCCGATGAGGTCAACCTCCAGACCCGGCGGAACCAATATGGCTCCACCCCTGAAGCCCCTCCCATCGATACACCTACTAACGCTCATCCCACTGATCAGGCGTTACGTATACCTCCACCTCCACTAGATGGCGCTCCCAGAGCGCCCCATTTCCCACTTCGCCGTATCAACAATAACCCTAATACGCGGGCTGTGTCAAACTACAACATTGTCGATGACTTAGCCCAATCCCCCACATCCATGTCTGCGTTAGAAGTCTTAAAAAACTTCCCTTCGCAGCGCAAGAATTTACTCTCAGCCATTGGGGCTATTGATCCAAATGATTCACAGTTAATGGCATTTGATTTGGACCAATCCGAACCCCGCCTGCCTTCCACTTTGGCATTCCAAGTTTCTGTTTCCATTAAGAATTTTGTCATCCATCGATGCATTATTGATGAAGGTGCCTCTACATGTGTCATGCCCACCTCCATCTGGCAGAAAATGGGATCCCCCCCTCTCCAACAGTCCTCTACTGCGTTGCGAGCTTACGACGACCGTTCAGCTCAACCCCAAGGCCTATTAACTAACCTCCCCGTCTCACTGGCTGGAAAAATTGTCCTCATAAACATTGAGGTTATCAATGCACAGCTTGATTACAACCTTTTACTTGGCCGCAGCTACATGTATGCCATGCAGGCAGTTGCTTCTACCGTTTTTCATACCATGATGTTCCCCCATGAGGGACGCGTGGTCAAGGTTGACCAACTCACTTACCATGATCCCAATGCCCCCACGGCACCCAAAAATGTTCTCCCCATGGTTGAACAACTTGTTTCGCGTTCCACCACCTCATTCATTTCTTCTATGGGGCCCGGAGTTTACTCAGACGCACCAATGACCTCGACCTTCCCATCTCTTCCACCCCCATCACCTGCCACTAAAGTGGCCGACCTATGTACCCTGTCCCATAACACGTGAACTCCTACTAATCAACTGCCCTTGTTGCCTCAACCCCCTTTTGTACCTAGTCACATTGGTGCTACACCCATCCATACCATTCCTTTCCTCTTCACTCCCTCAGGAGTAGTTAGCGCCCTGGTCATGGCCACCCTCATCCTTCCTAGGTTAACCTTAGGATTACCCATTTGGTATGTTTCGCCTCCCGGTCGTCCGCCGACACCAGATGTCGTCCTGCAACCGGTGAAACCCATTGTCACTACTAATCAACTACCTCCCGGTGTCACTACCTCGTCATCCTCTGCGAAATCCCCCCTCCTCTTACCAAAACCCACTGGGGGCAGATGCCCCCAACCTTACACTGGTGTCCAACCTCCTAAGATAGTAAAAAATCCCCCTGTATTTCGTGCTCCTCCCAAATGCGTGCTGTGCAATGAGTTGGGCCATGCGACTCACCTATGTCCTCAGTTACCGGCATTACAAGAATACATGCAACTGCTTGACGACGACCCCACTATCCTAGTTGTCCATATAGAATCAACCCCTAAGCCTTGAGACAAATCCCTGCGCACTAACCACTCCTGTGCCTTATGAGGTGTCTATGGGCATTACTCACATCACTGTCCCGATCTCCCCGAGTACAGAGTAGCTCTCTTTGAAATGAACAATCTGGATCTTGAGACGGCACCACCCACCATTGTGGAAATCCACCCCTCGGACTCTTCCTCTTCCGAAGAGGTTAATACCATTTATATGATCTCTTCCACCACTACTCCTTCGTTAACCGATTTGACGACACAAACATTCCGTACGGATGAGGAGATTCTCGAGGCTCTCACTGCCCCAGATTATCCTTGGGATGACATGCACCATCGTTCCTACTTCCTCCCAGATGAATCTTCCTCCAACACCGCTACCCAATTTGCAGTTGAATCCAAACACTTCCTTTCCCCCAAGTTCGACTGGTTCAAGGACCCTATTCCTACTCCTGACGCCTTCGAAGAGGGTAACATGGGCAACATCTCACTTGTCATCCAAATTGATATCGCTGCCCCCAGAAGCACCCCCGAACTCATCGCTTTAGGAGCATCTTGCACTGAGCAGGAGATTGAGGAATACAACAAACTCTTCAGAGAATTCCGTGATGTATTTGCATGGTCTTATACCGAAATGCCCGGTCTTGACCCTGCCATTAAAGAGCACCACATTGACACATGGCTTGATGTACCCCCCGTTCGTCAGAAACAGCGTCCCATTCATCTCTAGCTACAGTTTTGGAATCAGCATGATGAGACCATCACGATGGTCACCTCGTTGCATTATTTTTTGCTACATCATTTTTGCCCATTTTTTTTCGATACCAATAGTCACGTCGGTTTGCGCGCCACTTCGGCCGCTTTCCGTTTTTAACACTTTTTATATCGCCGTATTCATTTTTCTGAGCTCGTGATGATGCTTGAGATCATTTCTCGCTCTCACTTGGTACAATTTCAACATTGTGTCCCGACATCTTGCTGCCTCAATGTACGCGCCACATCGGTCGCCATTGCCTCAATGTACGCGCCACATCGGTCGCCATTGCCTCAATGTACGCGCCACATTTGGCTTCATTAGGAGTTGAGCCTAAAAGGAGGAGTCAAGAACAAGGTGACAACCTTGACTCAAGACTTGTCCCCAAGGACACACCGAGTGGCTTGAATATTTATTCCACATGACCTAGGTGTGTGAAAGGCAGCAACAAGTAGGTCAGATGTAAGGGCAACTGCCATTCTCCAGGAGAATGGAGGCACCTGGTCAGTTACCAGGTAGCTCAGTCGAGGACTGGGGGCCATTCTGATATAATTGTTGGGACGTGTTCCCTCATGATCAGATATGAGTGAAAGACCTTCCATCACTATGAGTAGGATGTGTTCCCACCTGGATGGATGTGAGTGTTGTGCCTTTTCACAGATGATAGTAGGTGTGTCCTATCATGCTGGTGATTGTAAGTGCAGTGCCTTTCCATATAGGGTAGTAGGTGTGTCCTACCATGCTTATGGATGTGAGTGCAGTGCCTTTCCACAGATGGTAGTAGGTGTGTCCTACCATGCTAGTGGATGTGAGTGCAGAGCCTTTTCATAGATGATAGTAGGTGTGTCCTATCATGCTGGTGAATGTGAGTGTTGGGCCTTTCTGATATGATTATAGGATTGGTTCCTACATGATCAGATGTGAGTGTTGGGCGTACCTTTCTAACGAGTAGGTCAGATGTAAGTGCTAGGTGGGCCATTCTGACGATTAGGTCAGATATAAGTGCTGAAGAAGACCTACATGGAGGCTAGGCCTACAACCAGCATGAAAAAGGGCTGGCTTTGTAGAACTTCCTGTGATGAGAAGAATCATGAGATAGCACTCGTGGTACTGATCCAGATCGAGTGAGGATATAGATCCAATAATGATGATCCAGTAGTGATGATCCAAATCGAGTGATGATCCAGATATAGTGATGATGTCCAGTGATGATCCAGATCAAGTGATGATCTAGATCCAGTGATGATGATCCAGATCAAGTGATGATCTAGATCCAGTAATGATGACCCAAAACGAGTGATGATCTAGATCTAGTGATGATGATCCAGATCGAGTGATGATCTAGATCCAGTGACGATGATCCAGATCGAGTGATGATTCAGATCCAGTGATGATGATCCAGATCGAGTGATGATCTAGATCCAGTGATGATGATCCAGATCGAGTGATGATCTAGATCTAGTGATGATGATCCAGATCGAGTGATGATCCAGATCTAGTGATGATGATCTAGATCGAGTGATGATTCAGATCCAGTGATGATGATCCAGATCGAGTGATGATCCAAATCCAGTGATGATGATCTAGATCGAGTGATGATCCAGATCCAGATGAATATGACTTGAATATGAAGATGACTTGAATATGACGAGGACGTGACGATGACCTAGATGATACAGAGAAGAAGACTTGTGTTGATAAATTGTGTCGAGAGAATCATTAGAGGAATTTTGGGGTCTAAAATGGGCCTCCTAAGGAAAATAATAAAATAATAGTTAAAATAATAAAATAATGGTTAAAATATTAAAATAATATTAA